>SJYX01020219.1:139654-170950 GCA_006410675.1 Oreotragus oreotragus
TTTCTTTGGAATTGGAATGAAAACTGACCTTTTCCAGTCCTGTGGCCACTGCTGAGTTTTCCAAATTTGCTGGCATATTGAGTGCAGCACTTTCACAGCATCATCTTTCAGGATTTGAAACAGCTCAACTGGAATTCCATCACCTCCACTAGCTTTGTTCGTAGTGATGCTTTCTAAGGCCCACTTGACTTCACATTCCAAGATGTCTGGCTCTAGATTAGTGATCACATCATCATGATTATATGGGTTGTGAAGATCTTTTTTGTCCAGTTCTTCCGTGTATTCTTGCCACCTCTTCTTAATATCTTCTGCTTCTGTTAGGTCCAGACCATTTCTGTCCTTTATCAAGCCCATCTTTGCATGAAAAGTTCCCTTGGTATCTCTAATTTTCTTGAAGAGATCTCTAGCTTTTCCTCTATTTCTTTGCATTGATCGCTGAAAAAGGCTTTCTTATCTCTTCTTGCTATTCTTTGGAACTCTTCATTCAGATGCTTATATCTTTCCTTTTCTCCTTGGCTTTTTGCCTCTCTTCTTTTCACAGCTATTTGTAAGGCAAATATATGTTAGCATATAACATAAAGACATGAAAATACACAACTCATAAATGTAATGATGATTTTTAACAAAATGAACACACATGTCCAGTTCAGTTCAGTCGCTCAGTCGTATCCGACTCTTTGCAACCCCGTGGACTGCAGCATGCCAGGCCTCCCTGTCCATCACCAGTTCCTGGAGTTTACCCAAACTTTTGTCCATTGAGTCGGTGATGCCATCCAACCACCTCATCCTCTGTTGTCCCCTTCTCCTCCTGCCTTCAATCTTTCCCGGCATCAGGGTCTTTTCCAATGAGTCAGTTCTTCACATCAGGTGGCCAAAGTATTGGAGTTTCAGCTTCAACATCAGTTCTTCCAATGAACACTCAGGACTGATCTCCTTTAGGATGGACTGGTTGGATCTCCCTGCTGTCCAAGGGACTCTCAAAAGTCTTCTTCAACACTGCAATTCAAAAGCATCAGTTCTTCAGTGCTCAGCTTTCTTTATAGTCCAACTCTCACATCCATACATGACTACTAGAAAAACCATAGCTTTGATTAGATGAACCTTTGTTGGCAAAGTAATATCTCTGCTTTTTAATATGCTGTCTAGATTGGTCATAACTTTCCTTCCAAGGAGTAAGCGTCTTTAAATTTCATGGGTGCAGTCACCATCTGCAGTGATTTTTGAGCCCCCCAAAATAAAGTCTGCCACCGTGTCCACCGTTTCCCCATCTATTTCTCATGAAGTGATGAGACCGGATGTCCAACCAACATCCAAATCAAGAAACAGAACTTTCGAGCCCCACAAAAGCTCCTTCTTTCTCCTTTTCCACACCTCTGAGGGTAAATAGTTAAATAGTTTAATAGTTAAAGGTAAATAGTAATAGGTAAATAGTTTGTCAGGTATTAAATTTTATGTAAATGGGAGCATATAAAATGTGCTCTTCTGAGTCTGTCTTCTTTTGCTTAATTTTGTGTTTTTGAGGTTCTTCTATATTGTTGCAGGTAGTTGTAGTTGGTTCTATTTCATTGCTACATATAGTTCCTTATTTTAATTTGTCACAATTTATCCATTCTACTGATGATGAGCATTTCAGTTTTCACTGTAGGTCAACTTTTAATAGTACTACTATGAACCTTCTTGCCTATGTATTTGAGTAAACACATGTATAATTTTTGCTAGATTTATACCTAGGACTGCAGCCATGAAATTAGAAGACGCTTACTCCTTGGAAGAAAAGTGATGACCAACCTAGATAGTATATTCAAAAGCAGAGACATTACTTTGCCGACTAAGGTCCGTCTAGTCAAGGCTATGGTTTTTCCTGTGGTCATGTATGGATGTGAGAGTTGGACTGTGAAGAAGGCTGAGCATCGAAGAATTGATGACTCTTGAGAGTCCCTTGGACTGCAAGGAGATCCAACCAGCCCATTCTGAAGGAGATCAATCCTGGGATTTCTTTGGAAGGAATGATGCTAAAGCTGAAACTCCAGTACTTTGGCCACCTCATGCGAAGAGTTGACTCATTGGAAAAGACTCTGATGCTGGGAGGAATTAGGGGCAGGAGGAGAAGGGGACGACCGAGGATGAGATGGCTGGATGGCATGACGGACTCGATGGACGTGAGTCTGAGTGAACTCTGAGAGATGGTGATGAACAGGGAGGCCTGGCGTGCTGCGATTCATGGGGTCGCAAAGAGTCGGACACGACTGAGTGACTGAACTGAACTGAACTGATGATTGCTCGGTCCAGGAGAAATATCAATTACCTTAGATATGCAGATGACATCATCCTTATGGCAGAAAGTGAAGAGGAACTAAAGAGCCTCTTAATGAAAATAGAAGTGGAGGGTGAAACAGCTGGCTTAAAACTCAGTGTTCAAAAAATGAAGATCATGGCATCCGGTCCTATCACTTCATGGCAAATAGATGGGAAAACAATGGAAACAGTGACAGACTTTTCTTGGGCTCCAAAATCACTGCAGATGGTGACTGCAGCCATGAAATTAAAAGATGCTTGCTCCTTGGAAGGAAAGTTATGACAGACCTAGACAGCATATTAAAAAGCAGACATTACTTTGCTGACAAAGGTCTATCTAGTCAAAGCTATTGTTTTTCCAGTAGTTATGTATGCATGTGAGAGTTGGACTATAAAGAAAGCTAACCACCAAAGAATTGATGCTTTTGAACTGTGGTGTTGGAGAAGACTCTTGAGAGTCCCTTGGACTGCAAGGAGGTCAAACCAGTCAATCCTAAAGGAAATCAGTCCTGAAAATTCACTGGAAGGACTGATGCTGAAGCTGAAACTCCAATACTTTGGCCATCTGATGTGAAGAACTGACTCACTGGAAAAGACTCTGATGCTGGAAAGGATTGAAGGCAAGAGGAGAAGGGGACGACAGAGGATAAGATGGTTGGATGGCATACCGACTCTATGGACATGAGTTTGAGTAAGCTCTGAGAGTTGGTATTAGACAAGGAAGCCTGGCAAGCTGCAGCCCATGGGGTCGCAAAGAGTTAGACACGACTGAGAGACTGAACTGAAATGAACTGAACCAGGTCTTAGTTATAGCATGTGGGATCTAGTTCCCTGTGAGGTGAAAAGTCACTCAGTCGTGTTCAACTCTTTGACTCCATGTATTATACAGTCCGTGGAATTCTCCAGGCCAGGATACTGGAGTGGGTAGCCTTTCCCTTCTCCAGGGGATCTTCCCAACCCAGGGATCAAACAGGGATCTTCGGCATTGCAGGCGGATTCTTTACCAACTGAGCTATCAGGGAAGCCGCTAGTTCCCTGACCAGGAATCAAACCCAAGCCCTCTGCATTGGGAGCACAGAGTCTTAGCTACTGAACCACCAGGGAAGTCCTCCTTATCATGCATTTGGTTGCAAACATTTGTTTTCATTTTGGGGGTTGTCTTTTCACTCTCTTGATGGTGTCCTTTGATGCATAACAATTTTAAATTTTGATGCAGTTTAGTTTACCTTCTTTTTTCTTCTGTTGTTTGTGCTTTTGTTTGCCACAGATCCAAAATCATGAAGATTTACTTCAATATTTCTTTCTAAGAGTTTTATAGTTTTAGGTCTTACATTTAGGTCTTTGATCCATTATGAGTTATTTTATGTATATGATGTGAGTTAAGGGTCAAACTTCATTCTTTTGTAAGTCAATATTTAGTTGTATCAGCAGTTTGTTGAAGAGACTATACTTTTTCCATTGAATGATCTCAGCATCCTTGTGAAAAGTCAAGATAGATTGATCATAGGTAGATGGGTTTATTTCTGAACTCTCAATTCTATTCCATTGATATATTCATCCTCCTGCCAGTAGCACAGTGTTTTGATTCCTGTAACTTTGTTGTATAGTAAGTTTTGAAGTCAGGAAGCTTCATAAGGAAATATCTAAAATACCCAACTTAAGAAGCAAATGGGTATATCCTGGAGTTATTTTAGGTTGGAGAGAATATTATAAAAATTCTTTAAATTTCCAAGTTTATTTTTTCTTTATTTCATAGTCAGCTAAAGTTAGTTTCTCAGTATGAGGTAAATTTATGCTTTCTATTTTGAACTGTGGTGTTGGAGAAGACTCTTGAGAGTCTCTTGGACTGCAAGGAGATTCAACCAGTCCATCCTAAAGGAAATCAGTCTGGGTGTTCAGTGGAAGGACTGATGCTGAAACTGAAACTCCAATACTTTGGCCACCTCATGCAAACAGCTGAGTCATTTGAAAAGAAACTGATGGTAGGAAAGAGTGAGTGCAGGAGAAGGGGATGACAGAAGCTGAGATGGTTGGATGGCATCACCGACTCAATGGACATGAGTCTGAGCAAGCTCAAGGAGTTGGTGATGGACAGGGAGGCCTGGTGTGCTGTGGTTCATGGGGTTGCAAAGAGTCGGACATGACTGAGTGGCTGAACTGAACTGATGGTAGATCAAGAGAGTAAAACCTGAATAAAGTAAAAAATAATTAAGAAAATAATGTCCAGGCGAACCTTGTCTTCCTCATCAGTGTTCCCAGTGCATCAGGTAGTGTATGGCACAGAGTAGACATTTGAGAAAATATTCATGAAATAAAATATGATATTTCATATACTGAGTGAGGAAGCAGACTTTCCAAGATATCAGAATCTTGCTTTGATAAATAAGAATTGTTCCACTTGACAAATCTTTTATTCAAAGCTATCCTATCATTATTTGTATATTTAAGAAATAAAATGACCCTAAGATGCCTATGTAACTCTCCAAAACCTGCTACATGGAAGGTCCTGTAACATCAGTGTAGGAGAGTTGGTATGACCACAGGTGTTACTCAAGCATTTAAAGATATCAGGGCAAGGATAATCAAAGCTTCATTGGAAACCAGTTAAAATGTTTAATGAACTATGGTGAATCATTATAAATTATCAGGTAAATCTATATATCTTGATATTGACATGAAAAAATGTCCACGTTATATAGGTAAGTGAAAAAAAAAAAAACGTTGTAGACACTGTGACTAACATAATCCCATTTTTACTTTTAAAAAGAATAGTGAGTGACTTCCCTGGTGGTCCAGTGGTTAAGACTTCAAGCTCCCAATGCAGGCGGCCCAGTTTGATCCCTCATCAGGGAACTAGGTCCAACATGCCACAACTAAGACCCAACGCAGCCAAATAAATAAAATATTATTTAAAAAATAAATAAATAGAATGATGATGTATGTGATAGCTACAGAAAAAAAAGTAGTTGGAGGAATATGTGAGATTTTTGGAGGGGTTGGAGGAATATGTGAGGAATAGTGAGATTTTTGAAAAGAGATTTTGAGGGCGTGGATCATTTATATTATATGCTCTTATGAAATGTTTGATATTTGAATGACTGTTACATCTGTAATCAGATAAAGTAATAAAGTTTTTTTTAAAGAAGAGAGGGATGTGACCTTTGGAGTCAAACAAACTGCTTTTATATCATGGATCTGCCAGCTATCAGCTGAGTGACCTTGGACAAGGTATTTCATGTCTCTGAACCACAATTTTTGCATCCATAAATGAAGAAATTAGTATCAGCCTCATAAGAATGTTGTGTCAACCTTAACAGTTTCATCACATACTTTCATTCTGTCAGTATGTTCTAGAATAGAGGTTGACAAACTATCATCCTTAGGCCAAACTGGATCCTGTTTTTCTAAAATAAAGTTTTATGGACTACAGCCACAGCCATCTGTTTACCTATTGTCTTTGCCTGCTTTTGCACTATAACAGCAAAGATGAGTAATTACTATAAGGACCAGATGGCTTGAAAGACTGAAATATTCATATCTGGCCCTTTGCAGAAAAAGTCTGTCGACTGATCCCTGCTCAAGGAAGAGTACACTGGTGTTCCTTCACCTCTTCACCATGGGATATTTGCATTTACTGTTCTCTTTGTCTAAAATGACATTCCCATACCCCGCATCTAATATTTTCTGTCAGTCTTGCTCTTCTCATTACCTGGAGGAAGCTGATCCCACTCCAAAACAGAACAAAATTACCTTTCCTGTTGTACTTCCTCATAGCTCTCCTCCTAGACCGTATCATGATGGCACTTACTCTAATTATCTGGGTCCTTATTTATTTAATGTTTGGCTTCCCCTATAGACTGAAAATCCACACACAAAAAATTGTCTTTTTTTCAATCCTGAATCTCCAGTGCTTAACAAAGTACCTGTAACATAATGGGTAGATAACATTCATGCATGAATGATATAATCTGTAAAATGTATTTATTATCTGATATATACTGTGTAAAGTATGCTTTATAACAAACAGTTTACCTAGTAGATGTTCAAATGGTTAAGAGCATAGATTAGGAATTCAATATCCTGAGACTGAATCCCAATTCTTCCATTTAATACAGGAGGAACATTGAACTAGTTCCTTAACTTCTTTTTGCCATCTCTAAATGGGAATATCAGTACCAACCTCATGAAGTCTGTAGTGAAGATTTATAATATAATTAATATTATCCACATAAAGCATTTTGCATACAGCCTGGTACACAGTAAGTGTTCAATAGAGTCTATCATTATAATTATTGTTATTAATTATTTTTATTAGTTTTAGTCTTGGATGCCCGCTACGTGTTAAGTCAGTCATGTCTGATTCTTTGCGACCCCATGGACTGTAGCCCACCAGGTTCCTCTGTCCATGAGATTCTCCAGGCAAGAAAACTGGAGTGGGTTGCCATGCCTTTCTCCAGGGGAATCTTCCTGACCCAGGGGTTGAACTCACGTCTTTTAATCTCCTGCATTAGCAGGTGGGTATTTTTTTTATGATTAGCACCACCTGGGAAGCAGTCTTGGATAGATTGCAGATATTGTTATGACCTCCACAAAGTTTATTCCAGCTTGCCCTGGAGTCAGGGCTACTGGGATAAGGTGAGCCAAGGTCTCCTCTCTCATTCCCCTCCCAGCACAACGAAACATCAGTCAGAGCCATGGTTAAGCAATATTCTTTCTTTAATTCCCTTTTGCAAATGGAAGCCCCTGAGCTGGTCCCCACCCCCACCCCTACCCCACACCCTGGGGCCCCCCAGATGTAAGGCCCCCAGCTTAACCTGATGGGAGGAGGAGAAGAGCCCTCCCCCGCTCGCTTCCCTAGGATGGTCCATTTAAAAAAATCCTAGTCCTTTAAGAAATGAGGCTGGGGACAGGAGAAAGGAGCTGGAAGACAAGGCCAGGTCAGGCCCAACTGGCAATGTTGGGGTGGTGAGGACTCTTGAAAAGGGTTTGCAAGCACATCCCTAAGCTCAGGGCCTGCATGGCTGAGGGAAAGGAGACAGATAGACAGTCTGACTCCTCAAGGTCCTGTGGACACTGACACCACCACTGCCACCACCACAGGCCTCCAGATGGAGAATTTTCCTGTTACTCTGGAATAGGGTTTGCTAAGCATCCCCTCTGGCCCCTGATCTGGGGCATCCCTGGGGTCCCTCTGAGACCAAACCTGGGAGAAGGAGGGACTCTAGGAACATGCAAAGGCAGGGAGCAGAGACTCCCGCCCCACCCTGCTGCTCTACAGGATGGTAGCTCCGGCTGCATCAGGGCTCCGAGGGTCCTTCACACCGATGATGAAGTTATTGGTTCTCCGGCTGCCATGGACCCAGGATAAGACATCTACCTTCTCCACGTGGTGACCCCTGGCTTCCAGGAACTCAATCTCTTCCTCTGTGAACTCACCTGTGTGAATTCCCCAACATACACACATTCAGAGAGTTTAGAGCAGGGGTCCT
Source organism: Oreotragus oreotragus (assembly GCA_006410675.1). Lineage (NCBI taxonomy): Eukaryota > Metazoa > Chordata > Mammalia > Artiodactyla > Bovidae > Oreotragus > Oreotragus oreotragus. The sequence continues at coordinate 147,439 of SJYX01020219.1, forward strand.
CAACCTCCGGGCCATGGACTGGCACCTCGTTGTCAGATAAGCAATGGCATTCAGTTCAAGTGAAAGTGAAAGTTGCTCAGTCGTGTCAACTCTTTGCAATCCCATGAACTATACAGTCCATGGAATTCTCCAGGCCAGAATACTGGAGTGGGTAGCCTTTCCCTTCTCCAGGGGATCTTTCCAACCCAGGAATCGAACTGGGGTCTCCTGCATTGCAGATGGATTCTTTACCAGCTGAGCTCTCAGGGAAGCTTTAGAAATAAAGTGCACAGTAAATGTAATGTGCTCGAATCATCCCCAAATCATCTCCCAGCCACTCTAGTCCATAGGAATACTGTCTTCTACGAAACTGATCCCTGGTGGCAAAAAGGTTGGGGACCACTGGTTTAGAGCACTGGCTCTAATGAGCTGTGTGACCTTGGCAAATTGCGTTACCTCTCTGAGCCTCAGTTTCCTCATGTACAAAATGGGTATTATCTGAGAACTTACCACATAAAGTTGTTACAGGGACTAAAGCAGATATTACACACAAAGCACAAAACTCGGAGCCCTGAATATAGTAAGTGATCAATAATGTGTCATCATTCTTAATATTGGAAAAAGGGCTTGGCTTTGGGGGTCTCATTCTATCTGTCTAGGGCAAGCTGCCATCATTACTTGCCAGCATTACCAAACAGTCCACTAACTGGTCTTTGTACTTCCAGTCCTGCTTCCCTATAGCCTATTCACGTAGCAGCCATTAGTCAGACCATGTCACTTCCCCTGCTCAAAACCTTCCAACAATTTTGATGATTCTTAGAATGAAATACAAAATCCTCACCCCAGTCTCTAAGGCCCACATTATCAGGAAACGCGCATCTCTTTAAACTCCTCCTCTCACTTCCTTTTACTATCTTCCTTGCTTAACTCTGCTCTAGCCTCCTTAAGTAAATAAGTGTTAGTCACTCAGTCGTGTCCAACTCTTTGCAACCCCAAGGACTGTAGCCTGCTAGGCTCATTGGTCCATGGAATTCTCTAGGCAAGAATACTGGCGTGGGTAGCTATTCCCTTCTCCAGGGGATCTTCCTGACCCGGAGATTGAACCTGGGTCCCCAGCAGTTCAAGCAGATTCTTTACTGTCTGAGCTACCAGGAAAGCTGGCCTCCTTGCCATCCCTTAAGTAAGTCAAACATGCTCCTACTTCAGGGCCTTCGCATCTGCTATTCTTTCTGCTTACAATGCTCTCCTACTAAATAATCACAGAACTGGCTCTCATACTTCATTCTAGTTTTCAAGAACTTTTCTGACCACTATCTAAAACAGCAGCCCCTGTCATCTTTACCTTGCTTTATTTTCAAAGTACTTACTGCTACCTGCATCTTGTTTATGTATTCACTAGAAAACAAGTATTTGAAGGCAAGAATGCTGTCTTGCTCACTATTGATCCCCATTGCCTAGGACAGAGTGAGGACACAGTAAATGTTTAAAATTTAATGGATAAACGAAGAAATCAATCTCACTCTCCTGCATAAGTTCAGGCCTTCATCATCTCTTGCGTGGACCATTATCTCAGCCACTTTCTTGTGTTTCTTTGACTTAAGTTCTCTTCCTGTCAATCCACCTTCCCTACATAAAACAAATCAAGTCATATTCGCCTCCTGCTCAACTAGATAAAGTCCATACTCCTTAACATGAACCTTCATGGTATGCCATGTATCTTCACCTCCCACTGCTCAACAAAAATCTGATCTTCTTATTTCCCCAAATGGGATGATTTGGGGGTACTTCTTGAGATAAAGACACACATTAAATAACATTATATCACCAAGTTGGAAACGTATTCCTTTTGGGGTTCACTTTTAGTTCTTTCAATAATAGAAAGACTGCATCCCAATCTAGTCTCTAACACTTCTAATCTTTTTGTTTAAGAAAGAGCAGACCTCAGAACCATCTGTGGGCAAAAACATCTAACTAAAACCTAAAAATTTTGATTATTTTATAGCTGTTTACCATCTGTTTGTGGCAAATGATGCCATTTTTCCATTTGTGGTTATAAGATTTACTTTTAAAATACACTTAGGTGAAAAGGGAAGTCCATATGTAGACATATATTATGTAAATAATGCTTTAAATGGTGTGCAAATGTGGCAAAAGTCATGAAAGTACTGGATAAATTCTGAAGTTTAGAAAACCATGTCTCTAGTTCAACTGGCCTCTTGCCTGCTCTCTGAACCATTTTTTTCTGTCTTTGCCCAAAGTGTACCCCCTCCCCCTGGTCCAGAATGTTCTTTACCTCCACATGCCAAATTTCGGCTCATACATCAAGGCCCAGCTAGTTTTTACTTCTTCCATAAAGCCTTCCAGAGCCCTCAAGTGCGTGAACTTTCCCTTCACCAAGCCGCCACTCTCCATATCCTTAGACTTGTGTGTCCTTCCAGGAAGGGCTGGGATGAGCACCCCTCACCCCCACAGTAACTTAGTAACCAGATAGTAACTCTATCTGGTCTCAATAGAGACCAGAAGATAGTAGTTGAGCAATATTCATTTTCAAGGAATTGACCTCATTACCCATCAGCTGGGATCCAAGGGACATTGGCCAACTACAGGGTGTAACTACTCAGTCCAGGAGATATCAAGAGCCATGGAGTAAAAAACTGTCTTTGGCATGTATCTGATATCAGTTCTGCCATTTATTGGTTTATCTTTGACTAATTAATAACCTCTGTGAGCATCAGTTTTGTTTTTTTTTTTTTCATCTGTAAAATGGGGAGATTGAACAAGCAAGGACCATGTCTCATTCAATTCTGTATCCCTTTTGGATTAGCATAATACATTATTCTAATAAAAACTTCTCAAAGGTACACAATCTTCCCCAGTTATGAAATTAAGTGGGGTCCAAAATTAAGCACCCATCCTTCTTAGAGGAAAGTCTGTCTCTTCACCATAATCTGTAAAGTCTTTGATCTGGCCCCTGCCTGCTTCTCTGATCTTATCTCACCCTCAATCACCCTGGTTTCCTTTCTACCCCTAAACCACCAAGTCCATTCCTGCAGTGAGTTCTTTGCATTTGTTCCCTTGGCCTACATTCCTGCCACAGTTCTTCTCCTGGTAGCCTCTTTCCCACTCTTCAGATCTCAGTTTAAATGTCACCAAAGAGAAAGCTTCCACAGTCATGGAGTCAGTCATATATATCATCCTGCTTTAATGCTCTGTGGAGAATTTATTTCACTTTTTCATGTTTCCTTATTTTCCTGTAAGCCTGTAAATGCAGTGTCCCCAGCACCTAGGATAATACCTGGCACACAGTAGGTATTCAGTACAACTGTTGAATGAACAGTTTGCAAAATGAACAACTATATCTTATTTTACAAATGAGAAAAATAAGGCTCAGAGTGGAGACCTGCATTTTGCAAGGCCACAGACAGGAAATGGCAAGGTAGACTTCAATTCCCCAGACCTTTCACTGTTCTGATAGGAGTTGATCGAAAGAAACCTGACTTTCACTGGCAGGGAGCTGGTGCTGGTCAGGGAAGGGGCACCCTTGGGAGGAGCCCCTTTCTCCACCCTGCCCTGTGCCCACCCCATGGGGACTTTTGCTCTTCACTCACTGTCCACCTGCAGGAGGTTGGTCTGCAGGTCTGGATGCAGGCGACCACGGGCCAGACTGTCACTCAGGTTCCGGTTCAAGGTCAGGACATTCAGCAGTACCTGCAGGCAGCCAAGGGGCAGAAGTCAGGGCTGTCCCAGAGGTGTAGGTTCAGGCCTCCACAGCCCTCGCCCCTGAAACATTTACACCAGGGGTGTCATCTGAGTTTCTGAACAGCCTCAGAAGACAGGCAGGCCTGTGACAACTGTCTCCATTTCACAGAGGGGAAACCAAGGGCCAGAGAAGAAAAGAGATTCATTCCAGAGTTTGGAAAGAACTAGAGAAGAGGCACCACTAGCACCCAGGCTCCTTTAATATAAGCCACAGCTCTCCTCCCTTCTTCTTGGCCAGGAGAGGGCTAGTAGATGGGAGTGGTCTAGGGTACACTACGTGCAGATACTTACAGCTTTGGGGTTGGAAGTGTGAGTAGGCTCTGCAATCAAATTGCCTGCCCATCCTTTTTTTTTTTTTAATTTAGATTGGAGGATGATTGCTTTACAATGTTGTGTTAGTTTCTGCTGTACAACAACGTGAATCAGCTGTAAGTATATATGTATATCCTGTCCCTCTTGAGCCTCCTTCCCCCCTTGGTGATGGACAGGGAGGCCTGGTGTGCTGTGGTTCATGGGGTTGCAAAGAGTCGGACATGACTGAGTGGCTGAACTGAACTGATGGTAGATCAAGAGAGTAAAACCTGAATAAAGTAAAAAATAATTAAGAAAATAATGTCCAGGCGAACCTTGTCTTCCTCATCAGTGTTCCCAGTGCATCAGGTAGTGTATGGCACAGAGTAGACATTTGAGAAAATATTCATGAAATAAAATATGATATTTCATATACTGAGTGAGGAAGCAGACTTTCCAAGATATCAGAATCTTGCTTTGATAAATAAGAATTGTTCCACTTGACAAATCTTTTATTCAAAGCTATCCTATCATTATTTGTATATTTAAGAAATAAAATGACCCTAAGATGCCTATGTAACTCTCCAAAACCTGCTACATGGAAGGTCCTGTAACATCAGTGTAGGAGAGTTGGTATGACCACAGGTGTTACTCAAGCATTTAAAGATATCAGGGCAAGGATAATCAAAGCTTCATTGGAAACCAGTTAAAATGTTTAATGAACTATGGTGAATCATTATAAATTATCAGGTAAATCTATATATCTTGATATTGACATGAAAAAATGTCCACGTTATATAGGTAAGTGAAAAAAAAAAAAACGTTGTAGACACTGTGACTAACATAATCCCATTTTTACTTTTAAAAAGAATAGTGAGTGACTTCCCTGGTGGTCCAGTGGTTAAGACTTCAAGCTCCCAATGCAGGCGGCCCAGTTTGATCCCTCATCAGGGAACTAGGTCCAACATGCCACAACTAAGACCCAACGCAGCCAAATAAATAAAATATTATTTAAAAAATAAATAAATAGAATGATGATGTATGTGATAGCTACAGAAAAAAAAGTAGTTGGAGGAATATGTGAGATTTTTGGAGGGGTTGGAGGAATATGTGAGGAATAGTGAGATTTTTGAAAAGAGATTTTGAGGGCGTGGATCATTTATATTATATGCTCTTATGAAATGTTTGATATTTGAATGACTGTTACATCTGTAATCAGATAAAGTAATAAAGTTTTTTTTAAAGAAGAGAGGGATGTGACCTTTGGAGTCAAACAAACTGCTTTTATATCATGGATCTGCCAGCTATCAGCTGAGTGACCTTGGACAAGGTATTTCATGTCTCTGAACCACAATTTTTGCATCCATAAATGAAGAAATTAGTATCAGCCTCATAAGAATGTTGTGTCAACCTTAACAGTTTCATCACATACTTTCATTCTGTCAGTATGTTCTAGAATAGAGGTTGACAAACTATCATCCTTAGGCCAAACTGGATCCTGTTTTTCTAAAATAAAGTTTTATGGACTACAGCCACAGCCATCTGTTTACCTATTGTCTTTGCCTGCTTTTGCACTATAACAGCAAAGATGAGTAATTACTATAAGGACCAGATGGCTTGAAAGACTGAAATATTCATATCTGGCCCTTTGCAGAAAAAGTCTGTCGACTGATCCCTGCTCAAGGAAGAGTACACTGGTGTTCCTTCACCTCTTCACCATGGGATATTTGCATTTACTGTTCTCTTTGTCTAAAATGACATTCCCATACCCCGCATCTAATATTTTCTGTCAGTCTTGCTCTTCTCATTACCTGGAGGAAGCTGATCCCACTCCAAAACAGAACAAAATTACCTTTCCTGTTGTACTTCCTCATAGCTCTCCTCCTAGACCGTATCATGATGGCACTTACTCTAATTATCTGGGTCCTTATTTATTTAATGTTTGGCTTCCCCTATAGACTGAAAATCCACACACAAAAAATTGTCTTTTTTTCAATCCTGAATCTCCAGTGCTTAACAAAGTACCTGTAACATAATGGGTAGATAACATTCATGCATGAATGATATAATCTGTAAAATGTATTTATTATCTGATATATACTGTGTAAAGTATGCTTTATAACAAACAGTTTACCTAGTAGATGTTCAAATGGTTAAGAGCATAGATTAGGAATTCAATATCCTGAGACTGAATCCCAATTCTTCCATTTAATACAGGAGGAACATTGAACTAGTTCCTTAACTTCTTTTTGCCATCTCTAAATGGGAATATCAGTACCAACCTCATGAAGTCTGTAGTGAAGATTTATAATATAATTAATATTATCCACATAAAGCATTTTGCATACAGCCTGGTACACAGTAAGTGTTCAATAGAGTCTATCATTATAATTATTGTTATTAATTATTTTTATTAGTTTTAGTCTTGGATGCCCGCTACGTGTTAAGTCAGTCATGTCTGATTCTTTGCGACCCCATGGACTGTAGCCCACCAGGTTCCTCTGTCCATGAGATTCTCCAGGCAAGAAAACTGGAGTGGGTTGCCATGCCTTTCTCCAGGGGAATCTTCCTGACCCAGGGGTTGAACTCACGTCTTTTAATCTCCTGCATTAGCAGGTGGGTATTTTTTTTATGATTAGCACCACCTGGGAAGCAGTCTTGGATAGATTGCAGATATTGTTATGACCTCCACAAAGTTTATTCCAGCTTGCCCTGGAGTCAGGGCTACTGGGATAAGGTGAGCCAAGGTCTCCTCTCTCATTCCCCTCCCAGCACAACGAAACATCAGTCAGAGCCATGGTTAAGCAATATTCTTTCTTTAATTCCCTTTTGCAAATGGAAGCCCCTGAGCTGGTCCCCACCCCCACCCCTACCCCACACCCTGGGGCCCCCCAGATGTAAGGCCCCCAGCTTAANCATTCCCCTCCCAGCACAACGAAACATCAGTCAGAGCCATGGTTAAGCAATATTCTTTCTTTAATTCCCTTTTGCAAATGGAAGCCCCTGAGCTGGTCCCCACCCCCACCCCTACCCCACACCCTGGGGCCCCCCAGATGTAAGGCCCCCAGCTTAACCTGATGGGAGGAGGAGAAGAGCCCTCCCCCGCTCGCTTCCCTAGGATGGTCCATTTAAAAAAATCCTAGTCCTTTAAGAAATGAGGCTGGGGACAGGAGAAAGGAGCTGGAAGACAAGGCCAGGTCAGGCCCAACTGGCAATGTTGGGGTGGTGAGGACTCTTGAAAAGGGTTTGCAAGCACATCCCTAAGCTCAGGGCCTGCATGGCTGAGGGAAAGGAGACAGATAGACAGTCTGACTCCTCAAGGTCCTGTGGACACTGACACCACCACTGCCACCACCACAGGCCTCCAGATGGAGAATTTTCCTGTTACTCTGGAATAGGGTTTGCTAAGCATCCCCTCTGGCCCCTGATCTGGGGCATCCCTGGGGTCCCTCTGAGACCAAACCTGGGAGAAGGAGGGACTCTAGGAACATGCAAAGGCAGGGAGCAGAGACTCCCGCCCCACCCTGCTGCTCTACAGGATGGTAGCTCCGGCTGCATCAGGGCTCCGAGGGTCCTTCACACCGATGATGAAGTTATTGGTTCTCCGGCTGCCATGGACCCAGGATAAGACATCTACCTTCTCCACGTGGTGACCCCTGGCTTCCAGGAACTCAATCTCTTCCTCTGTGAACTCACCTGTGTGAATTCCCCAACATACACACATTCAGAGAGTTTAGAGCAGGGGTCCTCAACCTCCGGGCCATGGACTGGCACCTCGTTGTCAGATAAGCAATGGCATTCAGTTCAAGTGAAAGTGAAAGTTGCTCAGTCGTGTCAACTCTTTGCAATCCCATGAACTATACAGTCCATGGAATTCTCCAGGCCAGAATACTGGAGTGGGTAGCCTTTCCCTTCTCCAGGGGATCTTTCCAACCCAGGAATCGAACTGGGGTCTCCTGCATTGCAGATGGATTCTTTACCAGCTGAGCTCTCAGGGAAGCTTTAGAAATAAAGTGCACAGTAAATGTAATGTGCTCGAATCATCCCCAAATCATCTCCCAGCCACTCTAGTCCATAGGAATACTGTCTTCTACGAAACTGATCCCTGGTGGCAAAAAGGTTGGGGACCACTGGTTTAGAGCACTGGCTCTAATGAGCTGTGTGACCTTGGCAAATTGCGTTACCTCTCTGAGCCTCAGTTTCCTCATGTACAAAATGGGTATTATCTGAGAACTTACCACATAAAGTTGTTACAGGGACTAAAGCAGATATTACACACAAAGCACAAAACTCGGAGCCCTGAATATAGTAAGTGATCAATAATGTGTCATCATTCTTAATATTGGAAAAAGGGCTTGGCTTTGGGGGTCTCATTCTATCTGTCTAGGGCAAGCTGCCATCATTACTTGCCAGCATTACCAAACAGTCCACTAACTGGTCTTTGTACTTCCAGTCCTGCTTCCCTATAGCCTATTCACGTAGCAGCCATTAGTCAGACCATGTCACTTCCCCTGCTCAAAACCTTCCAACAATTTTGATGATTCTTAGAATGAAATACAAAATCCTCACCCCAGTCTCTAAGGCCCACATTATCAGGAAACGCGCATCTCTTTAAACTCCTCCTCTCACTTCCTTTTACTATCTTCCTTGCTTAACTCTGCTCTAGCCTCCTTAAGTAAATAAGTGTTAGTCACTCAGTCGTGTCCAACTCTTTGCAACCCCAAGGACTGTAGCCTGCTAGGCTCATTGGTCCATGGAATTCTCTAGGCAAGAATACTGGCGTGGGTAGCTATTCCCTTCTCCAGGGGATCTTCCTGACCCGGAGATTGAACCTGGGTCCCCAGCAGTTCAAGCAGATTCTTTACTGTCTGAGCTACCAGGAAAGCTGGCCTCCTTGCCATCCCTTAAGTAAGTCAAACATGCTCCTACTTCAGGGCCTTCGCATCTGCTATTCTTTCTGCTTACAATGCTCTCCTACTAAATAATCACAGAACTGGCTCTCATACTTCATTCTAGTTTTCAAGAACTTTTCTGACCACTATCTAAAACAGCAGCCCCTGTCATCTTTACCTTGCTTTATTTTCAAAGTACTTACTGCTACCTGCATCTTGTTTATGTATTCACTAGAAAACAAGTATTTGAAGGCAAGAATGCTGTCTTGCTCACTATTGATCCCCATTGCCTAGGACAGAGTGAGGACACAGTAAATGTTTAAAATTTAATGGATAAACGAAGAAATCAATCTCACTCTCCTGCATAAGTTCAGGCCTTCATCATCTCTTGCGTGGACCATTATCTCAGCCACTTTCTTGTGTTTCTTTGACTTAAGTTCTCTTCCTGTCAATCCACCTTCCCTACATAAAACAAATCAAGTCATATTCGCCTCCTGCTCAACTAGATAAAGTCCATACTCCTTAACATGAACCTTCATGGTATGCCATGTATCTTCACCTCCCACTGCTCAACAAAAATCTGATCTTCTTATTTCCCCAAATGGGATGATTTGGGGGTACTTCTTGAGATAAAGACACACATTAAATAACATTATATCACCAAGTTGGAAACGTATTCCTTTTGGGGTTCACTTTTAGTTCTTTCAATAATAGAAAGACTGCATCCCAATCTAGTCTCTAACACTTCTAATCTTTTTGTTTAAGAAAGAGCAGACCTCAGAACCATCTGTGGGCAAAAACATCTAACTAAAACCTAAAAATTTTGATTATTTTATAGCTGTTTACCATCTGTTTGTGGCAAATGATGCCATTTTTCCATTTGTGGTTATAAGATTTACTTTTAAAATACACTTAGGTGAAAAGGGAAGTCCATATGTAGACATATATTATGTAAATAATGCTTTAAATGGTGTGCAAATGTGGCAAAAGTCATGAAAGTACTGGATAAATTCTGAAGTTTAGAAAACCATGTCTCTAGTTCAACTGGCCTCTTGCCTGCTCTCTGAACCATTTTTTTCTGTCTTTGCCCAAAGTGTACCCCCTCCCCCTGGTCCAGAATGTTCTTTACCTCCACATGCCAAATTTCGGCTCATACATCAAGGCCCAGCTAGTTTTTACTTCTTCCATAAAGCCTTCCAGAGCCCTCAAGTGCGTGAACTTTCCCTTCACCAAGCCGCCACTCTCCATATCCTTAGACTTGTGTGTCCTTCCAGGAAGGGCTGGGATGAGCACCCCTCACCCCCACAGTAACTTAGTAACCAGATAGTAACTCTATCTGGTCTCAATAGAGACCAGAAGATAGTAGTTGAGCAATATTCATTTTCAAGGAATTGACCTCATTACCCATCAGCTGGGATCCAAGGGACATTGGCCAACTACAGGGTGTAACTACTCAGTCCAGGAGATATCAAGAGCCATGGAGTAAAAAACTGTCTTTGGCATGTATCTGATATCAGTTCTGCCATTTATTGGTTTATCTTTGACTAATTAATAACCTCTGTGAGCATCAGTTTTGTTTTTTTTTTTTTCATCTGTAAAATGGGGAGATTGAACAAGCAAGGACCATGTCTCATTCAATTCTGTATCCCTTTTGGATTAGCATAATACATTATTCTAATAAAAACTTCTCAAAGGTACACAATCTTCCCCAGTTATGAAATTAAGTGGGGTCCAAAATTAAGCACCCATCCTTCTTAGAGGAAAGTCTGTCTCTTCACCATAATCTGTAAAGTCTTTGATCTGGCCCCTGCCTGCTTCTCTGATCTTATCTCACCCTCAATCACCCTGGTTTCCTTTCTACCCCTAAACCACCAAGTCCATTCCTGCAGTGAGTTCTTTGCATTTGTTCCCTTGGCCTACATTCCTGCCACAGTTCTTCTCCTGGTAGCCTCTTTCCCACTCTTCAGATCTCAGTTTAAATGTCACCAAAGAGAAAGCTTCCACAGTCATGGAGTCAGTCATATATATCATCCTGCTTTAATGCTCTGTGGAGAATTTATTTCACTTTTTCATGTTTCCTTATTTTCCTGTAAGCCTGTAAATGCAGTGTCCCCAGCACCTAGGATAATACCTGGCACACAGTAGGTATTCAGTACAACTGTTGAATGAACAGTTTGCAAAATGAACAACTATATCTTATTTTACAAATGAGAAAAATAAGGCTCAGAGTGGAGACCTGCATTTTGCAAGGCCACAGACAGGAAATGGCAAGGTAGACTTCAATTCCCCAGACCTTTCACTGTTCTGATAGGAGTTGATCGAAAGAAACCTGACTTTCACTGGCAGGGAGCTGGTGCTGGTCAGGGAAGGGGCACCCTTGGGAGGAGCCCCTTTCTCCACCCTGCCCTGTGCCCACCCCATGGGGACTTTTGCTCTTCACTCACTGTCCACCTGCAGGAGGTTGGTCTGCAGGTCTGGATGCAGGCGACCACGGGCCAGACTGTCACTCAGGTTCCGGTTCAAGGTCAGGACATTCAGCAGTACCTGCAGGCAGCCAAGGGGCAGAAGTCAGGGCTGTCCCAGAGGTGTAGGTTCAGGCCTCCACAGCCCTCGCCCCTGAAACATTTACACCAGGGGTGTCATCTGAGTTTCTGAACAGCCTCAGAAGACAGGCAGGCCTGTGACAACTGTCTCCATTTCACAGAGGGGAAACCAAGGGCCAGAGAAGAAAAGAGATTCATTCCAGAGTTTGGAAAGAACTAGAGAAGAGGCACCACTAGCACCCAGGCTCCTTTAATATAAGCCACAGCTCTCCTCCCTTCTTCTTGGCCAGGAGAGGGCTAGTAGATGGGAGTGGTCTAGGGTACACTACGTGCAGATACTTACAGCTTTGGGGTTGGAAGTGTGAGTAGGCTCTGCAATCAAATTGCCTGCCCATCCTTTTTTTTTTTTTAATTTAGATTGGAGGATGATTGCTTTACAATGTTGTGTTAGTTTCTGCTGTACAACAACGTGAATCAGCTGTAAGTATATATGTATATCCTGTCCCTCTTGAGCCTCCTTCCCCCCATCCCACCCTTCTAGGTCATCACAGAGCACCAACCTGAGCCCTCCCAGTGTTTTGCATAGAGTATATATACACACACACACATATATATATATATCAGTACTACTTTCTTAATTCATCCCACCTTCTTCCCCTACTTGCCTGCCCATTCTTACTAAACTGAACTTAACTTCTCTGGGTCTCAGTTTCCTCATCTATGAAACAGAAGTAAGGATTCCTCCCAAAGTTGAGAAGGTTATAAGGTTAACACATATAACACTGCCTGTCACTTGCTAAAAGCTCCATGGATGCTAGCTATTGGTTATTATCTCCATTTTACAGATGAGGAGACTGAGATTCAGAGAGGTTAAGTGAATTCCCCAACACCACACAGTTGGAAATTAGCAGCACTTAGGCTGGGGCCCAAAGGGGTCTGATTCCAAAGCCCAGGTTTGTTAACTTATCATCTGCCAAAGTACAGGTCTGGCACATAAAGCAGATGCTCAAGACCTTCATGGAACTGTAGTGAGATGTTTTAGAAGGGAGCAGGCCCTCCCTTTCAAAATCAGACCCTGAAGAGGGCCACTTGTTATTTGGATATTGACTAGAGGCACAATGGGACTTGACATTGACAGAATCCAGGCAGCCCAGATGCTCTCTGACCTCAATTCTACTGACCCTGTGATTTCCCTGAAACCTGGGATGACATGGAGCTTCAGGGCTCCATTTTTTACTAAGAATGATGTAGTTCATGTCCCCAGCGCTCAGGAGGGGACTGCCACAAAGCAGCCTCAGCCCATGTTTGCTGCGTGAGTTAAGAGATGAGTACAGGGATGTCCCTGGTGGTCCAGTGGTTGAGAATCCATCTGCCAATGCAAAAGGACACTGGTTTGATCCCTCCTGCCCATTCTTACTAAACTGAACTTAACTTCTCTGGGTCTCAGTTTCCTCATCTATGAAACAGAAGTAAGGATTCCTCCCAAAGTTGAGAAGGTTATAAGGTTAACACATATAACACTGCCTGTCACTTGCTAAAAGCTCCATGGATGCTAGCTATTGGTTATTATCTCCATTTTACAGATGAGGAGACTGAGATTCAGAGAGGTTAAGTGAATTCCCCAACACCACACAGTTGGAAATTAGCAGCACTTAGGCTGGGGCCCAAAGGGGTCTGATTCCAAAGCCCAGGTTTGTTAACTTATCATCTGCCAAAGTACAGGTCTGGCACATAAAGCAGATGCTCAAGACCTTCATGGAACTGTAGTGAGATGTTTTAGAAGGGAGCAGGCCCTCCCTTTCAAAATCAGACCCTGAAGAGGGCCACTTGTTATTTGGATATTGACTAGAGGCACAATGGGACTTGACATTGACAGAATCCAGGCAGCCCAGATGCTCTCTGACCTCAGTTCTACTGACCCTGTGATTTCCCTGAAACCTGGGATGACATGGAGCTTCAGGGCTCCATTTTTTACTAAGAATGATGTAGTTCATGTCCCCAGCGCTCAGGAGGGGACTGCCACAAAGCAGCCTCAGCCCATGTTTGCTGCGTGAGTTAAGAGATGAGTACAGGGATGTCCCTGGTGGTCCAGTGGTTGAGAATCCATCTGCCAATGCAAAAGGACACTGGTTTGATCCCTGGTCAAGGAGATTCCACATACAACTAAGGCAGTGTGCCACAGGTACTGAGCACATTCTTTGCAGCTGGAGAGCTTCAACTACTGAAGCCAATGCCTAGAGCCCATGCTCCGCAGTAAGGGAGGCCACTGCAGTGAGAGGCCCACACACCACAGGGAAGAGTAGCCCCTGCTTGCTGCAGCTAAGGAAATCCTGCACACAGCAGCAAGGACCCAGCACAGCCAAAAATAAATGTGCTTAGTTGCTTCAATTGTATCCAACTCTTTGCAACCCCCATAGACTGTAGCCTGCCAGGCCCTTCTGTCCATGGGATTCTTGTGGCAAGAATACTGAAGTGAGTAGCCATTCCCTCCTCCAGGGGATCTTTTCAACCCAAGGATCGAACCCGCATCTCCTGCATTGCAGGTAGATTCTTTGCTGCTGAGCCACTGGGGAAGCCTCCCAAAATAAATAAACAAGAGATGAGGACAAGTCAGAGACACGAGGGGCATCCACAGCCCAGGTCACAGCTTGACTCCTGGCCACGAAAGGCCTACCTGGGGGAACCTCACCTGGGTCAGGCCGCTGAGGCCCCGGGCAGCTCCATTGGCCCCCAAGGCAAGGTAGGTTCCACAGAGTCCTTCTGCTGGCCGGACCACAGTGGGCAGCAGAAAAGACAGTGGCCGCTTCCCTGGCTGCACCGAGTTCTCCTGTTGTCAGCGATCACAGGGGAATAAGAGGTGGAACAAGACAGGAAAGGCTTACTCCACCACTCTTCCAACATCTCTCCCTCTCCTGAACCTTCCACAGCCCCAGTTTTCATGGGGACAGCCCATTCCCAGGCCACAGTTTGCTGTGAAATGGGCGGGGTCCTTGGATAACCAAGGTAGATAATGGATCCCCTGAACTATGGGGCTGCTAGGGGGCTACCATGGGTGGCGGGAGAGGGATCAAGCCCAGAAAGAAGACCGTGAGAAGGAACAGATTCATCCCCACCCTGGGCATCTCTATCTGTCTTTATCTTGCTGGGACCCAGCCTGCAGGATGTTAAGAACACTACTCTCACAACAGACAATAATTCATATCTCTTTTCTCTTTGGGTCCCTCTTCAGCGCCCCTTCAGTGCTCAGCATCACACAGTCATAGACTGCTAATTCTGCAAAGTACCCAAAGCATTGGCCACCCAAGGTGGCCAATAGCCTCACTGTACAGTAGGTGAAGAAACTGAGGCCCAGCGAGGGGACAAGATTTTCCTCAGGTCACACAGTGAGACGATGGCAGAATGGGATGAGGTTTCTTGGGATCCACCAGGCTCTAAGCCCTGGACTTGGGGTGGGGAGGAAGTGGATACCTTGTTTAGCTGTTTTTCTTGATAATATAATTTCCTAGAAGTATGGAGGGAGGGGCAGTCATGCCACTGCACCTTCTACCTAGATCTCAGGGTCCCCAGGAGAGAAGGGAAGCGAGGCCCTACCAGGCTGGGTGCAGGGTGGTTAGCAGTCCTGTTGGGCCAAGAGAAGTCCAGCATCTGGCTGTTGAGCAGGATACCCGAAGGGGTGATGAGGCCGCTGCCAAAGGGTCGGTTCAAGGAGCTGGGGACCAAGGTCAGGGCCAGGTGAGCCCTGGGCCTGCCCTTACTCCTACCCAACCCCCACCTCCTTCCTGGTCCCAATGATCCTTTGTGCCAGGTTCTGATCTGAGCCGGCATACCTGACCATGGCCACAATGAAGTCGTCAGGGCCCATGATCAACACCTGGGCAGCTGTGGGAGCCCCATTGAGCTCATAGATGGGCAGGAGTGGGACAGGGGCTGTCTGGGAGTCATTGATCTGGCCCCGGAAGTAGGCAGCCTCCACTTTGCTGAAAAGATAAGAAGTAGGAGGTGAATACACACTGGGCACTCTTTACCCCCACCTACCACACTTTGTGGAGTCTCTTTGTGCAATTATTTGATTAATACCTGCTTCCCCCAGCCCCTGTCCCACTACTGAACTGTTAGTGAGAACAGAAGTTCACTTATTCCTGGCATATTGCAAATAAACAGGAAATAGTTATTGAATTGAATGAATTTATTTAGACGTTATTCAGTTTTTTTCTGGAAACAAGAAGAAAAGCTCCTTCTTCCCAGGTGGCACTAGTGGTAAAGAATCTGCCTGCCAATGCAAGAGATATATGAGATGTGGGTTCAATCCCTGGGTCAGGAAGATCCCCTGGAGTAGGGCATGGTAACCCATTTCAGTATTCTTGCCTGGAGAATCCCATGGATAGAGGAGCCTGGCAGGCTACAGTCCATGGGGTTGCAAAGAGTCAGACATGACTGAGCGACTTTCACTCACGGGGATCAAAAAAATTTGAGAGCTGTATGAAGTAGACCATCTTGTTGTACCGATGAGGAAACTGAGGCACACAGTGAGGCAATAGTGTCACACTGTGAGCTGGGGTTGAGCTGACATTTACTTGGGACTGCAAGCCTTACTGCTCCACCAGCTGCTTCACCCGATTCTCTCCCCACACCTGCCACCACACCTGCCGCCACCTCTGTAGTACTCAGGGTCCTGCTCCTGGGGGCCCACCTGAGCATGTCATCCATGCTCTCAGTGATGGTAGAATCGTAGATGGGATCTCCCAGTCTGCTGGCCAGAGCTAACGCAATCTTCAGGGTCTGTAAACAGAGCAGGGGTGTGAAGAGGCTGCCAAGCCTCTCCCAGCACCCACACCAGGATCTTCCTGTGTGAGGAAACCTGGAGGTGATTTAGTCAGGCCTTACGGCAGCACCCCATCCCCCCACTCTTGTGTCTCCAGACCCAGGTGGAGTGAAGGGGTCAGCCTTACCTCTGCCACCCAGTGAAGAGCCTGCTCCCGGGATACCAGGCTGGTGAGATTGAACCCCTCGAGGATGTTGAGAGCACTGATGAGGGCAGGGCCTGTGTGTGGGGGTCGGGGACTGAGAACCAGGTGGCCTGAAAGGACAGGAAATGACTGATGGCAGGGGAGGGGTCACGGCATCTCTACAGCCCACCATCACACAGACCTGAGACCACTGCACTGAACCTCCTCATCAGATAGGGAAACTACACTGAGAGGCAAAGGGGTGCACCCAAGTTCACACGGTGAGTCAAGGGCCGGGCCAGAACGTTTGTCTTTTGTTTCCTCTTCCTTAAGAGGAAACTAAGGCTCAGGAAAACAGTGAATTGCCCAGAGTCACACTGCAGTCCATTGGCAGAGCAGAGACAGGTATTCAGATGTCCAGACTTCTGGTCTACCATATGTCTCCTTTCAGCACCTCCCTCAGGGCCCCTGCTGGTCCCACTCTTGAAACTTCTTGGAAATAGCAAATTTCTCTTCCAATTTGAGGTCTCTGTTATTAGATGTTTGGATATCAAAGGAATAATAATACCTGATAAATAACACTAATTAACTCATTTAATCCTCATAATGGGTACTATTATCATCCCCATTGTAAAGGTGAGGAAACTGTAAATGAGGCAGCTGGTGCAAGGTTATAAGAGGTAAGGAGAGCCCAGAGTACTCAAGGTACCGGCATTTCCAAGAGAACCTAGTCTGGGGAGGGCAAATGGAAATCAAATATGACACATTCAATGCCCACTCTGTTCAGGGCAACTTCCAACATCATCTCATCAACTCCTCTTGGTATCCTGAGAGGCAGGTGCTATTATTATCTCCCTTTTAAGGAAAGAAACAAGGCTCAAAGAGGGAAGTGGCTTGTGTAAGGTGAATGGCAAAGCTGGTACCCAAAACCAGGTCTTCTGGCTCCAAGGCTATGCTCATCCATTGCTCAGTATTCCACCCCTTCTGGCAGAGGAGTCAGGCCTAAGAGATTGAGGCCTGGAAACCTGAACACAGAAGCAGCCTCTGCTGGAGCTTGAGGTGATCTGGGCCTCCTGAGAGAAGGCCTGAGGGCCTGAGGAACCCAGAAGCCCACCACTTTGGGTTCAACAAACATGGAGTTCACCCGTGTCATAAGCTTGACTTTTTGGGTTCCTCATTGGTTTTGAGTTTGGCAGGTTCAGTTCCTTTCCTCTCCAGGGCCTCAGTTTCCTTTTAACACAATGAGGAGGAAGGCCTCTGACTGTCTTGAAGAGTTTGTTCTAACATGAAGCTAAGATGGATACTGGTCTTAAGGACTCATCTTAGGAAGTACAGGCAGTGAGAGAGGGGCTGGGGAGGGGGCTGAGACAACACAGAACACAAATCAAGAAAATCCATGGCCAAAACCC
Source organism: Oreotragus oreotragus (assembly GCA_006410675.1). NCBI lineage: Eukaryota > Metazoa > Chordata > Mammalia > Artiodactyla > Bovidae > Oreotragus > Oreotragus oreotragus. The sequence continues at coordinate 165,258 of SJYX01020219.1, forward strand.
CAAACCCTAGGCTTCAGCCTTTGACCAGACCTCCCTCTCCATCTCCTAAATATCTGGGGTAACTGACCCCATGACTACTTCAGAAGGTAGGCTGGCTCTGGCTTGCTTCAACGGTTGGCTGCTTAGGCAGCTCATTGCCTCAGTTTCTCTCTTGTGAAATGGGGAGGAACCACTAGGCCAAAAGGATATGGCCATGGAGTGGGAGGCTTCTCCTCAGTGGGTACCCTGGGAGCTGAGGGAGAGGTCACCTCTGTACACGCCACACACAGGCTTCTCCAAGAGGGCACTGTAGTTGCTGAAGTCCTCCTCAGTTATGACGCCCCCTGCGTGCTGAGCCTGGAGAGGAGAGAATGACCCCCCCACCACCATGAGTCACACACCTGGGAGCATGCAGTTTAGCTTAAGGTATATGTTTGGATCACACACAGATCAAATGTTTACAAATTTTGTGCATTCTGCAATTCCCATCATGAGCTTTAGGGAACCTCATCAGCTGTGACTACGTGAGAAAAAAGGAAAGGGAAAAAGCACTAACAATAAGCACCCAGTATGTGCCAGGTGTTGTGCTAGATATGATCTATGAATAACCTCCTTAACCTGGCATTCAAGGCCTTTTGTGACCTAGCCCCTGTCTATCCCTCCCACTTCATGTCCTGCTGCCCCCCAATGAGCTCTGTGCAGCAACCAGAGTGACCTGCAGGTGCTGGACTCGTGACTCTATGTCTTTGCACATACTGCCCCCTGCCTATGTAAAAGAAAGATTTTCCACTTACAGCAGCACTTGCCTAGGAGATATCAAAACTGAATTCTGTATTTCACTGCTGTTGCTGCTACTGCTGCTAAGTCACTTCAGTCGTGTCTGACTCTGTGTGGCCCCACAGATGGCAGCCCACCAAGCTCCCCCGTCCCTGGGATTCTCCGGGCAAGAACACTGGAGTGGGTTGCCATTTCCTTCTCCAATGCATGAAAGTGAAAAGTAAAAGTGAAGTCGCTCAGTCGTGTCAGACCCTCAGCGACCCCATGGACTGCAGCCCACCAGGCTCCTCCATCCATGGGATTTTCCAGGCAAGAGTACTGGAGTGGGGTGCCATTGTATTTCACTACAATCAACTAAAGTCACTCCAAAATCATGAACTATGGATGACCCTGGTAGTAACAGCCCTTACTGGACATAACTGAGCACTCCACTGACCAATGATCCAATCTTGTACAAAACTATGGGCTCATTCTATCCAACATCCTATTTTTTAATCCTAAATTACCATAACCACTAGGAATCCCCCTCTTTTTTTTTTCTAGTACTTTTTTAGAACTTGAAACCTCTGGCTTCTAAACTACCCTCAGTGACCTACACATTGAGTTTCTTGGCTTCGTCTGGTAAGTTAATAAACTCAACTGTGGGAAAGCTCTGATGGTCTTTTGTTAGAATTTTGTTCATTCCTTTCTCCACCACCAGAAGATATGCAACCCAGGTCTGGCTAATCAGGGCATTTCTTTTCCATGCCACTGTGATTGATTTGGGAATAGACCCATAATGGGCCAATGAGACCTAGCCTTGAGGCTTTGCTAGAAGTACTGGAGTGAGAAGGCTCTTTCTCTGGGATGGCTTGCTGGAAGGATGGCTGGTGAAGAGCAGGTGTGGAAAGGATCTGACAGAGAGTGACTTCAAATAGAGGAAAACAGAGTTGTGAGATGGAAAATGAGAGAGACTGACCAAGTATGGATGGAGCCCCTGGATCCAGGAGATCTAAAGCCAGTACTCTGCTGGGCTTTCCAGGAAAATCCATTTGAGATGGGTGTCTATCACCACATACATAACACCAGTGCCCAGCACTGAGGCTGGTACAGAACAGGTGATCCATGAGTGTAGAATGAATGATGGGCCTGTTTAATTCCCACCCCCAATGCACAAATGAGAGAATCACTCAGTTGGTCCATGAATCCTTATCTCAAACATAATTTTCCATTGGTGGTTTTGAACTATCAACAATAGTCCAGAACCCATTACTGCCTCAGACTAAGACTCTTTGGAGAAGGTTGGTAAGCCCTTGTGTCAATCTTCCCTAATCCTGAGAGTCACCAGTGACAACTGTGTCTCTCCCTAGAAAACCCAGGAAGCAGGGTGGGACTGTGGGCTCAGGGAAGCTGAGGCTCATCCTGGGTCCCCACTAAGCCTGGGAGGGCCAGCACAGCCCACTGTACAGGTTGGTCCCAACACTGGGGAGCTCAAAGATACCCCTCTCATTCAAGACAAAATATTCTCATCACCCTAGGAGGTTCTTTGTGCCTCGTCCCAGTCAACTCCTCCAATCCCCAAACCACTGATCTGATTCTGAGGTTAGTTAGTTGTGTCTATTCTAGAATTTCAAATGCACAGAATCCCCAGTAAACACATGTAGAAAGAAAGCGGGAAGCAAGGGGGAAGAGGACTTCCCTAAAGTAGGGTCCTCCGAGGCAGGGTGGGGGCTGGGGATGTGCTATAGGTGCTTACCTCGGCCACCATCTCCAGTGTGAGATTTCCACCTGCGTAGAAGGCGGCAGGGCCATAGGTGCCAAGCACCTCCAGCACGCCCGCCAGGTCAGGCCGTCGCAGCAAAGAGCCAGGTAGTGGTGGGTGGCCCATTGGCAGGAACGTCTCACGGAAGCGGTCAGATGCATTGGGTGGCGGCTGTTCGGCCAGGGCTTGGGCTGCAGGCAGGGATTCGCGGCTAGGATGGGGGCGTAGGGACTATACGCGCAACAGGTAGGGTGGATGAGGGCTGAGAGGTCGGCCCATAAGACCTCAGGCCCCTCCAGGAGCCTGTTACCGAGGAGGTGGGTTGTATATGAACCCCTCCCAGATCCCCTGATTTGAGACTCCCTCTCAGAGATGTTGCCCAGTGGTAAGGAATCTGCCTGCCAATGCAGGACAGGCAAAAGGCATGGGCTGGATCCCTGAGTCAGGAAGATCCCCTGGAGAAGGGAATGGCAACCCACTTCAGTATTCTTGCCTGGAGAATCCCATGGACAGAGGAGACTGGTGGGTTACAGTCCATGGGGCTGCAAAGAGTCCGACAGTACTGAAGCAACTGAACACACATACACACACACACACAATGAAGGTACCAGTGGTGTGGGAAGGGGGTTCTGAGGAGCCAGTCAGAAGACAGGCACTTCCTGGCTTCAGACCCAAATCACAGAGGTTTCCTCTCCCCTCTCCATCAACCTCATGCCTTTCCCTCCACCCCCAGGCCCCACTGACCTAGATCATGGGTCACGTTGAAGCCATCTTGGGCCACAGCTGCTGCAAAGGCCAGGACTTGGGACCATGGCAGCCTGGGGGAGCCGGAGAGCAGGGGGTGGAGGAGGTCCTGGGGGAAGGAAGAGGGGTCCTGGGGGGGAGGGGGGTTCCTGGGACGGAGAGTCCTGGCAACCGAAGGGGATATTAGGAGGGGGAAGTCGGGAAGGGGAGAATCCAGGAAGGTAGGAGAAGGCCACCCAAGGAGGAGTGCAGGCAGGGGCCCCTGGTCCCCAGGGGGAGAATCCTTACCTGCCATAGAGCTGGTGAGCTTCATGTAGCCCCTTCACCATTCCGGGAACCCCCACCAAGAGCCCGGGCTGGGCAAGGCGGGCAGGTGAGGGAGAGAGGAGACCAGGTCACTGGAAGGGGGGGTGCTGGGCTGAACTCCGCAGAGCCCCAAGCCAGGGATGGGGGGCTGGCACAGGGGAGAGACACAGGCCAAGTATCCCAGAGGAGGGACAAGCTGTCCCCAGCATGCATTCCTCCCATCTCCCTGACTTCCTATCAGTAAATGCAGAAAGGCTTCCTTTCTCTATTATAACCAAGAGATCTATAAATTAAGCAAACCCTTTTAAGGGCCGAGACAACAATTTAGATGGAAACCTAACCATATTGGATTATACCTACTCTTGTCCTTTAGAACAGTGGACAAGGGACCTTCATTTAACCTTTTCATTATCACACCATCATTACTCTGAACTGTGATAATTCAGGGGTGAGTTGGGCTTTTGCTACTGCACTAAGTATCTATTTCTCCTAGTTATTCTATTTCCTCCTTTGGATTCAGTAGATAGTGGGTTTGCTTCCAGCAGTTCCTCTATAATCTTCCAGTATGTCAGGGACTGGGAAAGTCACCGACAACAGCCTCAGAATGAGATGTGTGAGTGATAATGCAGCTATTTTGTGACATCTCAGACTACCCAGTGGCCTTTCTTCTTCCTTTTTATGTGCCAGATAGGCAAGTTTGCCAGAGAAGTCAGGTGTTATTTACTGCCTGTTATCAATCACTCAGATTTTTTGGTGCATTATTTTATTTTGGGGGGCTGCCTATCTCCCTCATGGCCTGAGATCATCCTACTTAACTCTTTTCCTTGTCTCCATAGTAAATATTCAGCAAAGTAATGCTGAGGTTAGCAGAAGGGCAGTAAAGGGAGACACCCCCCCTCTTCTCACCAGGGTCCTCACCTTGGTCTCCCAGGATCTCTGCAGAGCCTCTTCCCTGAGAGCCCCAGGTGCAGACTCCCGGAAATCAATTAGGTGGCTCTTATTTCGTCGGATGTCATGTACCAGCATTACTCCCCCTCTAGGATAGACACAGAAGAGGGAGGGTGATGATAAGATGCCACTCCTCTGAACCATTAACCTGCCAATCCTCAGCCTCCCCCATGGTGATGACTGTAGTCTGTTTGTCATCTGGAGTCAGTGGTCTGAGCTCCCTCTCCAGCAGGGGTTCAGAGCCTGAGCTACCTACCCAAGATGGGGAGTGAAATCAAGGGGTCTGGGAACTCAAAATCCATGGACCTCTTCCAACCTGTTTGTTACTGAAGACTTTAATCCCTGATTAAGAAAAACCCAGAGACTGGGAGAGCAGGACATTCTACTCCCCCTCCCCCATTCGCCCCCTCTCCCACCAAGCTGGACCCCTGCCAGCTTCCTGCACCTGCCTCTGTGGTATGGCCTTGCTCCCTCTCCCAGGATTGAATTATGTAAGCACAGACCGTACACAAAAGTTAGGGCCTGGAGGTCATGTCTTGCAGGAGCCAAGATATGGACTTAGTCAGCCTGTCCCTGGTCTATGGTTTGTTTCCATCTGAGATGGGGGTTACATCTGAGATAACTGGTTTGCAGCTGACTCATGTAATAAGAGAAAGCAGGACAGATAAACAAAAGGGAGTGGTAGGAACTATGGCCAAGTGGACAGTACAAGCCCCATCATGGGAAGCAGCTTCTATTCAGCTCCAGATAATTGCAGCCACATGAGAATGTAGGCCCAGTGTTATCTGGTCTCCTGACTGTCCAAGAAATATTAGAGATCCAGATTTTTAAGAAAAATTCTCAATTTTTTAATATTAGCAAACAAATTTTTAAAAATTTAAGGGTGCAAACCAAACCAGGCTGTGTGCTGGGGGTGGCCCGTGGGTAGCCAGTTTATCATTTCTGTTTTAGGAGGTTTTACCCTGGGGTAGGGGGTTCCCAGATGGCGCTAGTGGTAAAGAACCCACCTGCCAATGCAGGAGATTAAGAGACATGGGTTCCATCCCTGGGTCAGGAAGATCACTGGAGGAGGGCATAGCAACCCACTCCAGTATTCTTGTCTGGAGAATCCCCATGGAGAGAGGAGCCTGGAGGGCTATAGTCCATAGAGTCACAAAGAGTGGAACTGAAGTGAATGAGCATGCATGAACCCATGGGG
>SJYX01020219.1:177777-247586 GCA_006410675.1 Oreotragus oreotragus
TGGGGGGACCGGGGGAGGAGGAGGGCGGGGCCTGAGCTCCTGGACTGCCGGGAGGGGGCGCCTCAAACTCTGACCCAGGTGTCGGGATTTGACTTGCCCCCTGCTGCTTAGCGTTATCAGCCTGCACCTGGCGCGTAGGCAGAGCTGAGGGTGTAGGTGCAGAACCTGGAGGACGATCAGGGTCGCGCAGTGGGGAGTCAGGAGGGGAAGAGCACGCAGTAAGCGCGACCTTAGTGGCTCGGGGCACCTCATGCAGCCCAGGGACCAAACCCCTTTTTCCTTCTAGTTTGAGCTAGAAACCTCCTCAGACTCCAGGTTACCTCATCGGCTTGCAGTCCAGTTCACTGACCGCAAACCTCTCGTCGACCCCAGATGCTGTCTCTAATGCCAAACTCCTCGAACCTCAGACCCCTTCTTGAACTCCAGTATCCTTATTCTCCTATCTCATACTTCCTCCGACCCCAGAGCCCTCTTTCGATTTCAGACTCCGCCTTCATCACCACCTCTGCCCCCAGCCCCAGCCCCCTACTTCACCCACAACCTGCTTCCTTTTGAGACCGCTTCTTGGACGTCTCTCCTGGGTCGTCGGATCTTTCCCTGGACCACCCTCCTCAACATTTCGCCGACTCCTCTTTCAATCACAATCCCTTCTGGGAACCCTGACCTATTAGCAAGTGTTGAGCTCATGTTAGGATTTTAAAAGCAGGTCTCTAGATGGCATTCTAGCAATCATGATTTAGTTGGCTGGAATGGGATCTCTGGAACCTGCGTGTTTACCATTATTTAAAGATTTTTTTATGTGGTTCTGGAAAGGACACTTTGAGAAAGAAGAAATGGTGGTGGTGATGATACGGCACGAATGGGCTGGGGTGGGAGAGGGTAGGGAATGGGTCTATGGGTTCTTCTATTCCGTCTGTGACCACTTACAAACTGTAATTTTGGGCAAAGTACCTAATTTCGTTCAGTATGGGTTTCTTCATCTGTAAAATGGAGAAAATGATAGCAGCCGTCTCTGGTTGTGAAGATTAAATCGCATATGGAAAGTTTTTAGAATATGGCTTCACACTTACTTAACACAGTAAATGCCATAGTCTTTATCATCATTTCCTTAATCTCGTGGACTCTCATCTTGTCCAACATGATCCAAACACTTCCCACTCTGACAAATTCCAGCTACACCAGAGCTTGCTCTACTACCCAGTCTCCAAGGATGGGATGTTGGTTCCCTTTATTATTAGGCCTCTTGTCCAAATTTCCATTTAACAGTCTATCCGCCTGTCTTCCAGTACTCACAGACAGATGAGAATCACATTTTCGTTACCCTTCCCTGGACATGAAGAGAATATCTGCTTTTTCTCATGGTCTCTCCTTTCCACAATCCTTGACAGAGGGAGGGGCTGGTTAAGACCTTGGCCACATACCCCTCCTCCCCCAACCTCAGGCTCCAGGCTTAGAGATGACTTTAACCCTGTGAAATCCCTTTGGGGTACAGTATCTGCCATGCCACCTGTAGACAGGAGAGGGCAGCAGTGTGTTGGGAAACCGCTCTGGAGCTTAAGAGAAGAGCTGGAGGAGCAAGAGGTACAGGGCTGCCCAAAATTTTGTGTGGGACTGGAAGAGGACCGTTTATACTAGGACCGTGTGCCCTTGGACTAGAACTATTTGCCATCACTTCATGGCAAGTAGATGGGGAAACAATGGAAAGAGTGATAGACTTTGTTTTCTTGGGCTCCAAAATCACTGCAGATAGTGACTGCAGCCATGAAATTAAAAGATGCTTGCTCCTTGGAAGAAAAGCTATGACCAACCAAGACAGCATATTAAAAAGCAGAGACATTACTTTGCCAACAAAGGTCCATCTAGTCAAAGCTATGATTTTTCCAGGAGTCATATATGGATGTGAGTTGGACCATAAAGAAAACTGAACACTGAAGGATTGATGCTTTTCAACTGTGGTGTTGGAGAAGACCCTTGAGAATCCCTTGGACCACAAGGAGGTCAAACAGTCAATCCTAAAGGAAATCAGTTCTGAATATTCATTGGAAGGACTGATGCTAAAGTTGACACTCCAATACTTTGGCCACCTGATGCAAAGAACTTACTCCTTAGAAAAGACCCTGATGCTGGGAAAGACTGAAGGCAGGAGGAGAAGGGGACGATAGAGGATGAGATGGTTGGAAGGCATCACCGACTCAGTGAACATGAGTTTGAGCAAGCTCCAGAAGTTGGTGGTGGACAGGGAGGTCTGGCATGCTGTAGTCTATGGGGTCACAAAGAGTTGGACATGACTAAGCAACTGAACTGAACTGAACTGAATTTAGGATGTGCTGGGCATGAGATTAGTTGGACAAAGAACAAGAGAGCAGGTGGGAAGGGAGGCTGGGTCAGATGGGGTTCTGTGTAGGCTTCAGGAAGTGGGGGCTGCCTGCTTCCGGGCCTCAGAATCACTCTTGGAGTTAGATACTTAAGGATCCTTCCTGACTTGATGGCTGTTCTGTAAACGGATGGGTGAGAGTGGGCTCTTCTTGGTGGTGAGTGCAGAGAGATGGAGGGTCCTGGCTGGCCCCTCCTTTCTGGAGTGGAAGGCATAGAGGGAAGCTGGAGGAATTTGAGCCCAGGTGTCTCTTGATGAAGTAAGAGACTGGGAAGGAAAGAAGGGTGTGACTGATTCCTTCTATTTGCCTAGACTTTATTTCACAAGCCTCAGCTTCAGCCAGATAAGGTGGTAAAAACTTCTGGAGGCAGGAGACCTAGGTTTGGCCCAAGTTATGGTCTTTTTTTCTGGGACTTTGTACAAAGTCCTCCGTTTCCCTGAGTCTACAATTTCTGCAGTGAAATGGGTTTATTAGCAAAGACTTGAGGCGCCTCCTAGTCTTAACTTAATGAATCTTTGCGTTTTAGGTCTGGATGGAAATTTGTGGAGGCAAGGAAAGTAAAGAACTCTCCTCAGAAGTGGAAGAAAATCTGAGTTTCCTCAGGGTGGCGGTTAGTTCCCAGAGCGAAAGTGTGTCACCCGGAAAGGACCCTACTCCACCTGGCTTTTCTACTCGGTGGGGTGACAGGCTTGTGCAATCAGATCGCGGGGCGGCTCCTCGATGGGCCTGACCAAACTCCGTTCGGTCGTTAGCCCAGCTCTTTCCTGCTCATGCCCCGCCCTAACTCAACTCTGCATCTGTAACTCCAAGACCCCACCCCACCCTGGTCACTCCATGGTCCTGCCTCCTCTCCTGTCACATCCAGCCTTGCCACTCCCGGTCACTCCACGGGCCCACCCTCTCTCCTGTCACGCCTGGCCCCTCCCCTTCTGTTTTCCCGCTGCGGCTCCACCCCTTCCGCAAGTAAGCTCCGCCCCATGCCCCAAGCAATGCTCAACTTTGGCCTATGGGTTTCTTTGCTAGACCTGGTCCCAACACCACCAGGCACGGCTCCGCCCCTCTGGGCCTCTCCCCCTTGCACCTGCCTAAGCCCCGCCCCCGCCACCAGGCCCCCGCCCCTTCTTAAGGCCCCGCCCTTCGGTCGGCCTGTTTTCCGCGCCTGGGCGCCAGCTGCTACCGCCAAGGCGGCTACAGTGTTCGGAACTTGAGGTGATGGGACTTCCCGAAGAGAGGAGCCGGAGCGGCAGCGAGAGCGGGGCCCGTGAGGAGGCTAGAGCCCGGAGCCCGGCGCGGAGCTGGTCTCCGCCGCCCGAGGTCAGCCGTTCGGCACACGTCCCCTCGCTGCAGCGCTACCGCGAGCTGCACCGGCGCTCCTTGGAGGAGCCGAGAGGTGAGGCAGGGCCCGGGCGGGCCTGAGGGACGTCAACTAGGAGATAAGTGGGGGTTCACAGGAGAGGGAGTAATTGGGGGTGTTCCGTCGGGAAATGGAGGTTCCGTGAGGAGATGGAGGTTCCCTTGGGAAACTGGGGAGTTGGTAAGGAGATAGAGGTTCTGTGATGGAAGAATAGCGGTTCTTTAAGAAGATGGAAAAGGGGTTCCAGAAGGAGGGGGTTCCCTGAGGCGAAGGAGGAAATGTCGTTCTGTAGGAAATGAGCGTCTCCTAGGAGTTGGGGGGTTCCCTTGGGACCTGGGGGTTTCGCAGGTTCTGTGAACGTCTGAAAGAGTGAAAATGTCCTGAGAAGAGAGTTCCTCATATGAACAGTCGGGCTCTTAGGGGCCAAGAGCGCTTTGAAGGGAGGCGGGCCACGAAAAGAACTTTCTTTACCGCTTTTCAGCCCAACTCAGCCCGTGCCTCCTGACACCTTTCGCCTGTGAGTTAGTCTCCACTGCTGAGGGGCACTCGAATCCCATCCTGGCATCCCCAAGTTAGTAATGGAGATCTATTTTTAGTATTTCAGAAATCTCGATGAAGACTCTATGTAAGCTGAACAAGTCACTAAAATATTGTCTTTAAAATAAAAAAAATTAGGGCTGGGATTGTAATAACTCCGTAATTCTGATAGGTAGTGTCATGTCTTTGAGACTCAAGCTGGGTAAGGGGTCACAGATGTAGCTGAATTGGAAGGCGACATGATGCTGGCAGCGGGACATGCATGAACAATCTGGATTTAGATCTTGGCTCTGCCACTCATTTGCTCTTTGGTCTTGAGATTTTAAAACGTGTCTGAAATTCCTTTTCTTTATCTATAAAATAGAAGTAATAATACCTGCCTCGATTTGTTTGAGGGCTAAAATGAATAGTAAGTGCATTACAGAGTGCCTAATGCACAGCAGCTTTCACTAAATAGTGGTTAGTTTGATAACCATAAGAACAATGTGGATGAAGCAACTATTGAGTAAGCAAGATAAGATTAAATCAGGTGTAGAGCCATTGATTGCTGCAGACAATGTCCAAGTTTTAGTGCTCAGACCTTTTTTTTTTTTTTTAGGTGTTCTTATAGATATTTGTTGACTAAATTTGTCTATGTAGACCACCCCTTAGACAAATATTACACTTAATCTTTTAATTGACTCTTGAGGTTGGTAATTCTTTCCTTGTCAAGTTCCTACTCTTTACAAAAGATTTCATAGTAGGCTTCCTTTAATAGGGAAATGAGCCAATATCTTTAAATAAAAACACAATCACATGGAAGTTTCATAAAACACACCTACAACACCACCTGTATCCACCAACTATCCCAGGATTCTGACTTCTTGGGATAACACTGTATTTTTGTTGGAATTCTCTAGGAATAAAATACAAAGGCCAATTCATATACTGGCTCTAAAGCAATATCATATCTTCATCTTTCCAATGGAGACTTCCTAGTTGGCTCTTAGAGAGGTGATCTTATCTATAGACTCACTTCCTAATCAGAGTTCACCTTCAGATTAGATAACTCCAGCTTGTTTCTTTTTCTTTCTTTCTTTTTAAAATTGAAGTATAGTTGATTTATAATGTGTTTGTTTCAGGTATACAGTTCAAAGTAGTTCAATTATTTACACATATGTCCATATTCAGACTCTTTTCCCATATAGGTTATCACAAAACAGAGTATAGTCCCTGTGCTATACAGTAGGTTCTTGTTGGTTATCTATTTTATATATATTAGTGTGTGTGCGTGTGTGTGTGTGTGCATGTGCTAAGTTGCTTCAGTTCTGTCTGACTCTTTGTGACCCTATGGACTATAGCCTGCAAGGCTCCTCTGTCCATGGGATTTTTCAAGCAAGAATAATAGAATGGGTTGCCATTTCCTCCTGCAGGAGATCTTCCTGACCCAGGGATTGAACCTGCATCTCTTGCATCTACTGTATTGGCAGACGGGTTCTTTACCACTAGAGCTACCTGGGAAGCCTAGTACTGTGTATGTGTTAACCTCAAACTTCTAATTTATCCCTCCCCTCCTACCTCAGGCCTCTTTTCACTTCTCTTCCCTCTCTATATTTTTTCCTGTCATGAATTCATGTTTCCCATGTTTTCATTTTTTTTAATTAAGGTAACATTATTTAAGCTCCCTGTATACAACATTGTATTTCTACTTCTGTGTACACTATGGTGTGATCACCACCAAAAATTTATTTTCCACCCATCACCCTCTTTACTCATTTTACCCTCCCTACTTCACCTCTGGTAACCAGTAATCTGTTCTCTGTACATGTGTTTGTTTTGTTTCATTTGGTTGTTCATTTATTTTGTTTTTTTATGTTGCACATATGAGTGAAAGCATATGGTATTTGTCTTTGAATCTGTCTGAAATGGTAAGTTTTCATTCTTTTTATGGTTGAGTAATATTCATATTACTTCCTTGATGGCTCAGACAATAAAGAATCTGCCTGCAATGCAGGAGACCCAGGTTCAATATCCAGGTAAGGAAGATCCTTTGGAGAAGGGAATGGCAACCCACTCCAGTATTCCTGCCTGGAGAATCCCTTGGACAGAAGAGTCTGGTGGGCTACAGTCCACAGGGTCACAGAGGGTTGGACACTTGGAGACTTGACACTTTTTTGACTTTAATATTTGAATATCTATATAGGTAAATACATATCTCTATATATCACATTTTCTTTATCATTCATTTATCAGTGGACACTTAGGTTACTTCCATGTCTTGCCTATTCACTGTAAACATAATAAACATAGGAGTGCATATATCTTTTCAAAATAGTGTTTCTGTTTTCTTGAGAAAAATACTCAGAAGTGAAATTGCTGGATCATATAATAGTTCTAGTTCTTAATTTTTTGAGAAATTGCTAAGTGGCTGCAACAGTATGCATTCCCACCAACAATGTATGAAGGCTCCATCTCTCCACATCTTTTTCAACACTTGTTTCTTGCCTTTTTGATAATAGCCATTCAGATGTGTGTGAGGTGATATACCATTGTGGCTTTGATTTGCATTTTCCTAATAACAAGTAATATTATTGAATATCTCTTCAGGTATCTGTTGGCTATCAGTATGTCTTTGGAAAGATGTCTATTCAGCACCTCTGCTCACTTTTTAATTGGGTTGCTTGTTATTTTGTTGTTGAGTTGTATGAGTTCTTTATGTATTTTGAATGCTAACCCTTTATCCGATGTATGATTTGCAAATACCTTCTCCCCAGTGATGAGCTATTACTGTCACAGTAACTCTTTTTGTGTATACTTAACTCTGTATCCAGGATCTTACTTATGCTCTAGCCTCAAATTTCATAGGTCTGTAGAGCATTTTATTCACATACCATATTTAACATTACTGTGAGTCAGATTTACCAATTTTCCCTTCCAAATCTGCTCTTCTTCCTAATATTCTAATCTCCACCAATGACACTATCCCAAATCTTATCCATCTGTATATCTTATTTATTTATAGGTTGCTAACTGCTTACTGGGCACAAATTCTGTTTGTTTGATGTCGAGACTATTATCCCCATTTTTCGGAGAAGGAAACTGACACTTAGAGAGGTTAAGTAAATTGAACAATGTCACAGAGGTATTTAGTGGTGGAGCTGAGATCTGAACCAACATAGTTTTGATTGCAGAATCTATACTCCCAGTAGCTATGCTAGTCTTCTTCCCTGATCTACAGTCTGCCTTTTATGAAATTCTATCAAATACTCTTTCCAAATATCTCTTAGGTTACCTTTTCTTCCATTTCTATAGACCCTTTTAATTCAAGGGAGCAGCCTTCTAATTGGTTCTCTCTCCCCTGGTCTCACTCATCTCCATTATTTCTGGTATATTTAGAATTATCTAAACAGTATTAGACTGATATGGAAATAGTGCTTTCATATGTCACTTCAAAAACTTTCAATAGTTCCCTGTTTCCTACAGTTTAAAGTTAAAATTCTGCCTTTCTTTCAGAATCTTTGGATAACTAGCCTACCCCACCTTTCTATTCTTATCTTCTGATACTCCCTACTGCATGCCCCTCATTCTACAACAGACCATTCTTGTTGATATGCTGTATACACAAAAGTCCCTTTCCCATCCACCATGGCTTTGCCCATTCCCTTCTGTTCCTCTCTACCTAGTCAGCCTTCACCAGTTCCACAGAGCATTTCCTGATCATGCCAGTCCATTTTTATCTTTTCTAAACTTCAGTACTTAGAACATGTACCAAAGAACCATCCAGAATTCAACAGCTCCATCATAAAAAAATAAAATCAAGAACTAAATGATTACGCATTTCCCTGACATTCCAGTGGTTAAGATTCCATGCTTCCACTGTAGGGGGCACGAGTTCGATCACTGGTCATGGAACCATGCTGCCTGTGGCCTGGCGGGCCAGAAACAAAACAAAACTAAGTGATTATAAAACTCAAGATTTCTTTACTTCTTGTTGATGGGCATAAATGTGGTTCACATATGGTTTTACATAATCTGTACTTATCACTGTCACTTAAAATGTATTTTTTTGAGTATACACATATTAAATGTAGTTCTAACAACATGGACTTTAGAGTTAGATCTTATTTTGTATTCAGGTTACTTGCTGTGTGATTCTCGGGAGAGTTTCCTATGTGTCCTGAGCTTCAGTTTTCTCATGTATTAAAATCAAGATAATCAGAGGGCCATATAAAGATTAAATGAAATTAGCTGAATGCTTGGACATTAATGGCATTCATTAAAATGCCAGTTCCCATTTATTCTTTCATTAATGGCCATTTAGTATCCTATTGTATCACTACCAGTGATTAAAGAGATTTCATCTCTTTAGTTTTCATCAGTTTTTTCATTGTTGAGCTTTAGGGTCGTTTCTAGTTTTACTAGTATAAATGGTGTTAGTATAAACATCTCTTGAGTAATCACGTTTTTCCCTGTGGTATTATTTTCTTAGGGTGTGTTTCCCCAAAGTTAGTAGTTGAAAGAATATAAAATATTTTATGACTCTTGTCATGCATTGCCCTGCTGTTCAGTAACATTGTGCTAATTTCTTACAATGCTGTTATCATATAATAAATCAGTTTTCTAGGGTCACTTGGACATTGAGTTTAATATTTTCTTAGTCTTTGCTGGTCTCAGAGGCATATAATGGCACCTTGGGGTTGATTTGATTTAGATTTCTTTAATTCATTGCAAGTTGTATAGAAAGAAAATAAAGTGAAGTCAGTCGTGTCTGACTCTTAGTGACCCAATGGACTGTAGCCTGCCGGGCCCTTCGTCCATGGGACTTTCCAGACAAGAATACTGGAGTGGGTTGCCAATTCCTTCTCCAGGGGAATCTTCCCGACCCAAGGATCGAACCCAGGTCTCCTGCATTGCAGGCAGACTCTTTATTGCTTGAGCCACCAGGGAATCTGGTGGCAAGATGTATACCATGTGATTTAGCTTTCAGTATATTCTGTCTTGTATACTCAAAAATATTTTATGTTTTAGTCTTATTGTTGCCAAAATCTTGTCTTCTCTGTGCACCAATGCCAAACAGAAATACGGAGACAGAGTTAGGGAGGAGAAGGAAAGAATAGCTTTATTACTTTGCCAGGCAGAGGAGGAGCACAGTAGGCTAGTGCCTCAAGAACTATGCCTCTTCCCTGGTGAGAAGGGAAAGGCTATATAGTCAGGCAGGAATATGTGATAAGGATCAAGGCAATAACAGTCTTGTATTCTTTCTTCTGCAAAGTTCAAAGGGATGGGGTTCCTGACAAGATTGGATGTGTGGAGGGTCTTAGGTGGTCCAGTGTCCTAACTTTGATGAGCCTCTCTGGTCCTTTAATCTTGATGTTTTACTGCTATTCCTCCCTTGATGAGCAACTGTGATGCCATTTGGAACTGAGAGAAGGTCATGGAGGCTGGATTCTTGCCTATAAGAAATGGGGGACAAACAGGCCTGTATCCCCAGAAGTCCCAGGGGGCCCTGCTCAGCATCATTATCTCTTTAATCAGACTGTATAAACTAAATCATCCAACTTGAACAGGTCACTTTACTTCTATAAATTTGATTTCTTGATATCAGGAAAATGAGAGGCTGATAACCTCCAAATTTCCTTCCATTGTTATGGTTCTAAGTGTCTCTCTCTCTCTCCTCTAGCTTGTGATCCACTACTTAGATTATCCTAGGTGCTCTGCAACAGCATGTTTAACCTGTTGAGTACCTTTTCTCCAGAGTAACTAGGCAAATGTTTCACTATTGTAAGTCTTCTCTGGTTAAAACCGTACAATGACTTTCCATTGCTCTTAGAAACGGAAACTGTTAGTTGCTCAGTCATGTCTGACTCTTTGTAACTCCATGAGCTGTAGCCTGCCAGGCTCCTCTGTCCATGGGATTTTCCAGGCAAGAATACTGGAGTGGGTTGCTGTTTCCTTCTCCAAGGGATCTTCCTGACCCAGGCATTAAACCCAGGTCTCCTGCATTGCAGGCAGATTCTTCACCATCTGAGCCATCAAGGAAGCCTATTGCTCTTAGGCTGAAACTCTCTATGCTTAGAAGGATTGCATGTTATCTGCCCAGTTTATGCCTTATTTTCTGCTATTCTTTCTCTTATTCTCAGTGCTTCAGCCTGAGGGAGTTCCTCTTAACGTATACCCATGGTTCTTTTCTGTCCCATAGTAATGTTTTTCCTGGTGGGAGAGTGGAGAAAAACTCCTATTCATCTTTCAGACTTTAGCAACAATGTCCTCCTCAGGGCAGTTCAAATCTTGACTTAGTAAATGTATAAGTAGGTATCACTAAGTCGTGTCCGACTCTGCAACTCCATGGACTGTAGTCCGCCAGGTTCTTCTCTCCATGGGATCCCCAGTCAAGACTACAGGAGTGGGTTGCCATGCTCTCCTCCAGGGGATCTTCCTGATTCAGGAATTGAACTTGGGTCTCCTGCTTTGCAGGCAGATTCTTTAACCACTGACCCTATTTAGCCTCTCTGAGCCTTGATTTTCAAACCAATAAAATAAGAATGAAAAACCCTACCTCCTATGGTTGTGGTAAGAACTGAATGAGATAATGCATTTAGAGTTTAAAAGCCACATCTGGTACTTACCAAGTAACACTTGGGCAAATAGTAGTAGGAGAAAGAGATGTTCATTAAGTAATTGCTGAGAGTGAATGAATAGGGATCTTCCTGACCCAGGCATTAAACCCAGGTCTCCTGCATTGCAGGCAGATTCTTCACCATCTGAGCCATCAAGGAAGCCTATTGCTCTTAGGCTGAAACTCTCTATGCTTAGAAGGATTGCATGTTATCTGCCCAGTTTATGCCTTATTTTCTGCTATTCTTTCTCTTATTCTCAGTGCTTCAGCCTGAGGGAGTTCCTCTTAACGTATACCCATGGTTCTTTTCTGTCCCATAGTAATGTTTTTCCTGGTGGGAGAGTGGAGAAAAACTCCTATTCATCTTTCAGACTTTAGCAACAATGTCCTCCTCAGGGCAGTTCAAATCTTGACTTAGTAAATGTATAAGTAGGTATCACTAAGTCGTGTCCGACTCTGCAACTCCATGGACTGTAGTCCGCCAGGTTCTTCTCTCCATGGGATCCCCAGTCAAGACTACAGGAGTGGGTTGCCATGCTCTCCTCCAGGGGATCTTCCTGATTCAGGAATTGAACTTGGGTCTCCTGCTTTGCAGGCAGATTCTTTAACCACTGACCCTATTTAGCCTCTCTGAGCCTTGATTTTCAAACCAATAAAATAAGAATGAAAAACCCTACCTCCTATGGTTGTGGTAAGAACTGAATGAGATAATGCATTTAGAGTTTAAAAGCCACATCTGGTACTTACCAAGTAACACTTGGGCAAATAGTAGTAGGAGAAAGAGATGTTCATTAAGTAATTGCTGAGAGTGAATGAACAAATTTTTCCTTGTCATGGAAGGCTCTGTGGGTAAAGGATTTCTTCCTTTTACTAATTAATTCATTGGAAAAGCTACTGATTAACTACAATGTACTAGGCATTGTGATAGGCACTGGTTACAGTTTGAATAGATGGTGAAAAATGGAGTGGATATTTTGAGAAGGGAGGGAAGAAACTTAAGTCAAGATTCAGCCCATGGGAGTAAAAATGGTTTAAGAGTGTGGTGGTTTAAGATTTGAGAGGTAGAAGAGGGACCCAGGTGATAAGTCCTAGAGTACAGGGCAGAGAAATTGTGACTTGGTGCTATGCATAGAATGGTAAGCCATCTGAGGATAAGTGTGCCTCAGAAGCTAAATGATGTCTGGTCTTCCTTTTCTGTTGTAGAGTTTTGGGGAGACATTGCCAAGGAATTTTACTGGAAGACCCCATGTCCTGGTCCATTCCTTCAGTACAACTTTGATGTAACTAAAGGGAAAATCTTCATTGAATGGATGAAAGGAGCAACTACCAACATCTGCTACAATGTACTGGATCGAATTGTCCATGAGAAAAAACTTGGCGATAAAGTTGCTTTTTACTGGTAAAAACACCTATCTTATAGCCTTTGACAGATAAAAAGTCACCCTGACATTTATATAGCATTTTATAGTTCACAAAGTACCTTAAAAATCCATGCATTTGATGCTTACAACAACCCAGAAGAATAAGCAAAGTATCATTAACTTAATGTCTCAGGTGAGGAAAAATACCTCAATTTAAATGACTTCCCTAAATTCATGTAACTTTGACAGAACTGACATTCAAAATCAAGTGTCCTGACTTCTAGTCTAGGGTTTTTGACTTGTAGTTGGAGAAGAACAATGTGAGGGGGTAAATGGAAGCAAAAAGGACTATGTTGTTTTCTTATTTTTGCTTTAGGAGAAAAGTGAATTTTGGATTTTTCGCTGCCACCACCACTGTTATCATCATTACCTTTGATTGAGCTATATGCCAGATACTGTGCTCAAGTGCTTCACACATATTAACCTATTTGATGCTCACAACAACTAAAAATATATTATTTATTTTCCTCATTTTACATATGTGAAAATGAAATTCTGAGATGTAAATAGATGACTTATTTGAAGTTATACAGCTAGTAATAAGAACTGATATTCACATCCTGGTAGCACAGTTTCAGAGTTTATACTCTTAACCATGACATTATACTATCCTTCTAATTTCTTATACGAGCCTCTCAACAGTTTTGCAAATTAGATATTCTTAGCCCCATTTTATAGCTGAAGAAATGAAGCATGCATCTCTGCTTCGTAGTGAATAAGGTCATAGAGTGAGTAACTGATGGAGCCAGGGTTCAAACCCAAGTCTGTCTGATTCCTTGTTTTTAACACTCAGCCATGCTGACTCCTCCACTGAAACTAAAACCCCCTCTTCCTAGCAACATAGCTTAGAGGAGGTGTTACTAAGCTGAACCTGAAATTGGACCTTGAAGTTCCAGTTATTGGGGTGTTTCTGCCACCAACCATAAGCACTTTGAGAATTAATCTGTTTCTTTTTTAAATGAGCCAGTAGAAGCATATTGGTATTTCATGGATGCATTAAATTTGTAGTCAGTAAAACGTTGCCCAGTTTGTGTGATATATTAAGAAAAACCCTAACCTGAGAGATAGGAAATTCAGTTTTTCACTCTAACTCTGCCATCCACTTGCTATGTAACCACAGGCAAGGCATTTAACTCTCTGAGAGTCAATTTCCTTGTCCATAAAATGGGGGTAATATTAAATCCCACCCTTGCATTATAACTGGATTGTTAGGAGAATCAAATATGATTTTGTAAAAGCATTTATTTATTTATTGGGAAACACTGTACAAATGTGAGTGGTCTGTTATCACATTACCATTGCTCAGGTTGGGGTCACTTTGCCACTGAAATTCACATCCATTATGCCTGTTGAGACTTTGTTTAGCTCCTGCCCTGAGACTTTATGCTTGAGCTCCAACTGACACTTGGGCCCATCTCCTAGGTTCCTCAGAGATCAGAAAACCTTTAAAGATCTGGATAGGAGATACTTTTGTCTGAATTTGTCCCCTGGTTTAAAATCAAATGCATGATGAAAGACTGAAAAGGCACAGGCCAGAATTGTTTATTCAGTGGATATTGCTGCAGAATCCTGAGGCCCTTCTTTCTAGTTCCCCTACCATCTGTACTTGAACAGAGCCTGTCTTTCCACATATGTAAAATGAAAGGAGTAGATTAGATCAGTGTTTTCCCAAGAATGCTTTTGGAACCACTAATTATTAGACATATTAGCAGGAACCTTTTTTTTTTCCCGAGCAGGAGCTTCTTGATTCATGAAAAAAAAACCAGACTGAGAAGCACTGTATAATAAATTACCTTTCCGGGATTTCCATTGTGTATTGATACAGTAAAGGCTCCAAGAAGTCCTACAGTAAAGACACCTGATTAATTTTAACATGGGGTTTCTAAAGTTTATTTGAGCCCCAAACATTTTTTATAGCATGCGATTAACATCACAAGAAGCAGTATTCCATGGAACACTGATTTATGAAGCACTCGATATATAATCTCTACATTTACTTCTCGTGCAAAATTCTGTAACTCTGTAACAAGACATTTTCACTCCATGTTTACATTGGTCAGTCAACCAATGAGAATTTTAAAGATATGGAGTACTCAGCCCTATGAGTGTTCTGGTATAGGGATAAGAAGAGTGGAAGACAAGTACCACATGGGCCCTTATTATTCAAGTCTCAATCTACAAATCACATTTGTTAAAAGAAGGTAAAGTGCAAATATCCCAGATATTTGTTTACTTCCCTTTTTTACCTCTATATTTTAAAAATAATATGCTTATACTGCAATTTCTTTTTTTTTTTTTAAAGAAAGCATTGACTTCCTTTTATGATAGATGAGAATTCAGTTCTTATATACTACTCCAACTTCCTTCTCTTAATCTCAACATAATTATACCTCTATTTTTTAGTTAATTTAAAAATCAATGCTTATTTTAGAATAATATATGATTGTATTTCCTTTTATATAAAGGTTTTTATTTTCAAAGAAGTTAAAAATCGCCTAAAATTTTCTTATACTATTTGCCTTTATCATATACTCAATATTTTTCAAACTATCATATAATTTATTCTATGAAGTTCTCTTTTCCCCCTTGGTCCTAGAGCCTATACCTTCTTTCTGCTCTAATTTTTATTAATGTTTTTAAAGTGACATCTTTTCAGTGATTTGCTCCAGTTGATACACTTCTTATGGAGCCATACTATGACTTTCTTTTCAGCCTAGACATTTAGATAACTAAAGTGGCTTTCTTTTCGTTTTTCTGAGCAAACTCCTGGAAATTGTGAAAGGGAAATCTGGAGTGCTGCAGTCCAAGAGGTCACAAAGAGTTGGACACAACTTAGCAACTGAACTACAACAACATAGTGGCATTAGAAAATCACATTTAGGGCATATCTCATATACATACTGAACTAATCCACAAACAAAGTACTTCAGTTAGCCAAAATAGAACACTGTTAAGAAAGAATTTGGCTTTTAACTTTTGACTTGACACATTGTAAATATTCATGGAATAATAGTATTTTTAGAATTTGAAGTGATTGTTTTATTAGAATCCATCTAGTCCAACTGTCTTTACAGATGTAAAGGGTTTATGCAGGGATCAATTTATTCATTAAATACTTATTAAGGACTTACTATGTACCAGGCAGTATTCTGAACAAACAAACAAGCTCTCTACCCTCTTGGAGGTTATATTCCAGCTTAAGGAGACAGACAAACAAATCAATAAATATATGACAGGTAGTGATAAGTGCTGTAGAAAAATACAAAGCAGTTTAAGGAACAAGGAATGACAGTGAAAAATGGGGATTGATATCGGCAGCCCTCTCTGATAAAGGTGACATTTGAGCAGCAATATGAAGGAAATGCAAAATGTCATGCATATAGTTGGTTTGGGAAAGGAAACTATTCCAGGTACATGGAAGAGTAAGTGTAGAGGCCCTGGGACAGGAGTGTTCTGCTACCTAGTGTGTTTGAATACTAGCTAGAAAGTTAGCATAGCTGAAGCAGTATTAATTAGAAAAACAGAGTGATAGGGAATGAGGTCAGCAGGACACTAGATTGTATAGATTGAAAGATTTGGGTTTTTTTTTTCCACAGTGAAATGGGAAACCACTGGACAGTCTTCAGCACAGAAGTGATAGTGATTTGACTTATGTTTAGAACCTGTCTTTATGTTGAGAATAGACTGTTGAAGGGCAAGATTAGAAGCATGGAGACTTATGAGGCTATTATAGAAATCCATGTGAACAATGATAGTGATTGAAGGTGCTTAGAAGTGGTCAAAATCTGGATCTATTTTGAGTGAAGAGCCCATGGAATTTGCTGACTTGAATTGGATGTAAGGTGTAAAAGAAAAGGGAATCAAGATTGTATTCAACAGTGGTGAGGTCCAGGACTGGGACATCTTGACTATTTTTGGACACCTATGAAGAGATTTTATGCAGGGGAGTGATGTCACAGCTAGGCTCAAGAAGATTAATCTGGATTCCTATGGAAGTGAGAATATAAAGGCAGAGAGCTGAGAGTTTTGTTATTCAAGGTAGAGATGATTAAACTGGGATATTGGTTGTGGGAATGGAATTGAACAATAAAATTTTACAGTAATTTAGAGAAGAGAAACCGATATAGGTAACTGGTTGTATAGATGCAGGAGAGACAGACAAAGAGAAGAGTCAATTGTTCCCTCAGTCTTTCTAGCACTTTACCTCTTTCAAAGGCACATAGTCATCTGATCCAAAGGCTAAATTTACCCTCTAGACAAGACTATGGTTTCAACCTCTCTTATACTTTCTTCCTCCTACCATGACAGGTAGGGGTGTTAGTGGGGATTTATGTGTATATGTATGAGAAAAAAAATCAGTGACAAAGTTATTAGAATAGTCATTCATAGAGAGATAGTCAGTGAGGGACATTAGAGGTGGCTTTGGGAGTGGGGCCTGACTAGTTAAAGGGATACTGGCAAACAGTGAGAGATTGGAGGATTAAGTAAAGGGTTTCTGAGGAGAGGGTAGAAAGAGAGGTTGGTGGTTGTTTTTCTGGTGATTTATACAAGCTGCTCAGTCTCTAGGTTATTCCAGGAGAGGAGCCCAATCTCTCAAGCCCCCAGAATTTGGTTTAGTCCATCCCTTCTACTTTTTGCTTTGGATTGCCTCTGGCTATCATTATCTCTGAACCATCTCCTACCTCAGTCTCAACTGAAGTCTCTTTCCACAGGCTCTGGCTATTTTTCAATGCTTCCTTAGAAACTTCTGAGAAGGAGGTGTCTTTAAGAGTGACATCAGGGCAGAGGCTCTGCTTTCAGGATCCCTGTATGTTCCCGAATATGAATTCGAAAGTATGTTATTTAGAGCTCTCCAGATCCTGGTGGGGTATGAGTGAGTGTGTGTACTTGAGGAGATGGGGATGGTTGAAAAGAGATGAGCCCATGGTCTGACAAGGAGAAGACTGTCAAGGTGACATGGAAAACCACAGCTCTAAAGTGTGTTGTCTTAGCATTCATGTCCAGGGACTCTATTCATTATCTAGGTCCATGACCTGGAGTTCATTTCAGTGAACTTTTTTGTTCTCTATCTATATCTTCACTAGTTTCACAATAATGTATTTACTTATTAAAATATACCATTTGACCCTTGAACAATGTGAGTTTAAACTGCATGGGTCCACCTATAACGCAAATATTTTTCAACAGTAAATTCTACAGTACTGCATGGTCTGTGGTTGATTGAATCAGCAGATATGGAGGAATCAAGGATATGGAGAGGCGACTGTAAGTTATAAGCAGATTAACCCCCATGTTGTTCAAGGGTCAACTGTACTTGCTAAGGAAAAACATTCATTGAGAAGGAAGATGGCCTCAGACCATTCCCTTCCTCTCTCTGGGCCTTCCCTTTGTGGGAATGATGGGAGGTGAACTACTGATACTCTGTAACGCCCCTTCCTGCACTGATGTGTCAGGACTCTATGACTGTTTGAAGAGGAAGTGGTTCTTAGAAGTTCTGTTGCAACCTGTAGTGGCTCTATGGCGACTCAGTAGGCAGGCTGGTCTTCTGTTGATACGATGAAGAAAATGAGGACTTTAGAAGGTTTGGGGTAAAGAGGCCGAGGAAGAGTCTACTCCCCTTGCCTGGTAACATGAACACTTTAGCACAAATACTTTAAACTTATGGGAGATATGTGGGGAAATAACTATGCTGGGAACAGTCTGTCTCCACTTGAATCAGATGTGCAGATTGTGGAGGAGGGCAGGGGGATTTCATGTTTAAGGTGTATCGTTAATTTTCTTCTCTTACTTCTCCCTGAGTTTTATGACCATTGATGCCTTAAAGAGCAATAAGTGGTGAAAATGAAACAAGTAGGCTGTGCTGTCCAAGACATTAGTCACTTTTTGGAAGTAGGTGGGATCTGAATAACATATATAATAATAATAATAAATAGAATGTGTTATATATTAATATATTATATGTACTAACATATGTAACAATAAGTGTGTAATAAATGGAGAGTTTCTTGAGGTCTGACACAAGTGTCCTGAGCCACGTCAACTACCTGTGTTTGTGCCTGGGCTGACTTCTTATACACGTGTATTGAGTAAATATTTAATGAAGAGAACGACTTTAGATAATGCCTTTTTTCTGAGCCTTCATAATCTCACTATAAACAGAGGTAAACAGGATACTTGCTAAAGTTATTTCTGTCACTGATCATCAGAATTTCTATCACAAATCTAGGGAACTGCAGTGGCAAGGCAGGAAGGAGGAAAGTTGGGGAAAGGGGAGGAACCCAGTACTGGCCTCTTGCCCTTGATGAGAGCTGGTAGTTAGGTAGGGGCACAGGTTCTTGCCTTAGGGCAGCCTCACATTTACAACAGTAAATACAGAAGGCTTAGAGTTGTCTGCCTTTTCCTGGATTTGGTATGAAAGAGTTGGGTCACTGGTTATGATACTTAGTGTTTGATAATCATACTTTGAACCTTTATGAGAATTTGAGACTCCCAGACCTTTGAGGTCCACTTCCTGTACAAAGCAGAAGTTGTAGCCCCTGAATCTTCATTCCCAACAATTCTCATAAGTGATCATTCTGATTCTGGAACACTACCAAAACCACAGAGTTCACACAATACCTATCACCTTGTTAGGCACCTCTGTTACAAAATTCTTAGATATATTCCCTCCCTATAACTTTATCCCTACTTATGCTCTTCCCATGGTCTTAATCCTATGTTCTGGGGTCACATAGAATAATCCTATTCTTTTTTCCATGAGACATCTCTTTAGGTATTTGAAGGCAGTTATTTTATCCCTTTGCCAAGTTGAAGGTAGGAATCTAAATCTAGAAGATGCCTTGAAGATGCCTTCCATTGTTTCCCCATCTACTTTCCATGAAGTGATGGGAGCAGATGTCATAATCTTAGTTTTTTGAATGTTGAGTTTTAAGCTAGCTTTTTCACTCTCTTCTTTCTCTTTCATCAAGAGGCTCTTTAATTCCTCTTTGCTTTCTGCCATAAAGGTTGTATCATCTGCATATCTGAGGTTATTGATATTTCTCCTGGCAAATAAAGAACTTAGTGCTTGGCAAACAATATATTAGCTATTTTTATGATTATGCCAAAGCCTCATTCCTAAAACAAGGAAGAGCAGAGCTGATCTGATTGAAACATAGATTGAAGGACAAGAGCCACATTCTGTTGGCTTCTTTACCTTGTCATTGTGGTCCCTGTGAGATATGTGGGTAGAACCTCTGGGGATTTGCAAAACTCAGTTTGGAAACCCCTGATCTAGTCAGTGCCCTTGTTTTATGGATGAGGTAGTCTTAAAGTTCCTTATATATTATAGTTTCTGGAACAACTCTATCATGCATGCTGGTTTCCTGTAGACTTTCTCTAGTTGGCCAGTATCACTTATTAAGTACTCTACCTATAGTATGCCTTGGACAGGGAATTACTACCATTCTTTACTCTGACCTTGCATAGCTAAGATCATATTAGACCCACTGACAGCCATACTCTACCACTCAGTCTCTCATAATGCCTAAGACTTTTCTATTTGTTCTAATAATAAACTATGTCTCGTCTGCATTGTATGTGTATAATTGTTCCCTTGTTTTTTTGAACCTGGGTATGGTTCACAGCAATACTTGACAGATGAGGAACTGAAGGCTCGGAGTGGAAGTGACTTGGCCAGACCACATAGCAGTTGAACTTGTTCTAGAGAGAACACTTACATTCTTTGTTATAGACACTATGCTTCTCCTTTCACAGACCTAGCTCCTCTGACTGTCTGTCACTTATTTAGCCAGTAGTTTACTTAGATGATTTAGGGTTGGCTTAAGAAATGTTGACCGCAGTTTATAGGCTAAACACATTAAAGGGCAAACCTCAAGGAAGTAAGATTCTTTTCTTAGCTGGGATATGTTCATTCATCCATTCATTAAACAGCTTTTAAAAACTGAATATCTACTATATATAGTCTGCATGGGGCTTCCCAGGTGGTGCTAGTGGTAAAGAACCCACCTGCCAATGCAGGAGATGTAAGAGATGTGGGTTCGATTCCTGGATTAGAAAGATCCCTTGGAGGAGGGCATGGCAACCCATTCCAGTATTCTTGCCTGGAGAATCCCACGAACAGAGGAGCCTGGTAGGCTATAGTCCAGAGGGTCACAAAGATCTGGACACAACTGAAGTGACTTAACACAGCATGGCACATAGTCTGCATACTACCTTGAGAATAGTGGGTGGGAGGCACAGGGTAATAGCAGGGGAACCAGCAAGGGGGCATGACAGCAATTGAGATAAGATATGATAATGGAGATAACAGTAGAAGCTGTGAAAAGTGGTCAGAATTTGAAGATTTGTGTGTGTGTGTGTGTGCCATGCTGTGAGGCTTAAGGGATCTTAGTTCCCTGAGACCAGGGATTGAACCCAGGCCCTTAACAGTGAGAGCATCAGGGAATTTCTCAGATTTTGGAATTTGTCAATATTTTGAAGGCAGAGAGAACCAATAGAATTTGCTGATGAACTTGATGTGGGGGTATAAGAGAATGGAGTCAAGAAATAAAGGGATTTTTTTTTTTTTTTTGGTCTGAACACTAGAAAAATATAATTTCCATTAGCTGGAGAAGAAACCGGGAGGAAAAGCTTTGAGGAAGGATCAGAAATTTGTGTTCATATACAGCTGTAAAATTGTAGCTGTGACATGTGTTAGGTAGCCAATAAAGAAATTGAAGTAGAGATATGACACATCAAGAGTTACACTTTGAAAATATCACTCTCTTGATCATGTATATATTTAAAAAAAAAGAAAATAACACCCCCCCCCCCACCTCGCCAAAGCCTATTCAAGGATCTGCAGGCAGAGGTGCTAACCATTGCTTTATGACCTTTGGCAAGTGATGAAACCCTTCTGAGCCTCAGTTTCCTGACCTTTCAAATGGGAATAGCAAATCTTGTCCTGCCAGATTCAGAAAATTCCTACAAGGATTAGCTGAGATGAAAGACAAGAAAACACACCAAAAAGGTGTGTTATTATGAATTGGTGCTAATACTTACATACTCACACATATTACACACGTCTAAGGGTATTATTAGGCAAAAGGATTCAGGACTGGCAGTCACACATGACTTCTATCCTTTCCAAAACATCCTTCTTTCCTCTGATGAGCGTACCCTCTTTTCTCAAACTTGGCTCAGAATCCACGGTTTCTAGGAAGGGTTTCATGATTGATCATGCTTAAGTTATTTCTTTGCATCCTTTTTGTTAATTTCCTATTTCTGTGTTTTCTTGTTCCCCTTGGTCGCTGTTTCCCAATATTGGCCTGATATGGTGGGTGGTTTAGATCTCTCTAATTAGAGATTTTAAGCATCTGAAAGTAAGGAATAATCTCTTACTCCCTGACTTCCGTAATTTGGCAAACAGAAGGCGCTGATCGTTGAGTGACCACTCTGACGAAGATCATCCATTTCCAGTCCTCTATGGCTTGGAAGTTTAGTAGGTAAAAAGTTTTGAAGTAGGGGAAGAATCTTTAGTCTAGGAGCCTCTCCGACTCTACCTACAGAATAAAATTTAAACTAAACATTTGCAGCCCTATATATGTATGAGCCATCTCTAGCCTGTATTATTAATCTTAAAGTTTTGAAACATTCTTAAACTGATAGAAAAGTTACAAGTACAGCTCTTTCTCAGTTACCAGGGCCTGTATTTAAGCAGAGGCAGGAATGTGGAGCTGACAGGCCAGTGGCCTGGTGCTGGGTCTGTAGCAAAATGTGACCTGCTGATAACCCTTTAAATCCCACTTCAACCAAGAGGTGAAGTTAACTAGCGAATCTGGGGCTCTGAACACACATGGAGTCTGGAGGGTCAGGTTTTCTCTGGCCAAGAGCTGCTGCTGCACACCTCTATTTGAAAGCAACACCTTGCTGCAGTGACTCATCTGCATCCAGGGGCTGCACAAGGGCAAGGTAAAGCTGGATTACCTGGGCCTGACTGTCAAGGGTTTTTTGGAGATGTCTACATGCTTGCCTTGGCTGAGTCCATCCACCTTGCCTGAGTGCTGATCTGCCAGCACCATATCAGAGTCTGTAAGCAGGTAGTGAACATAGCATCCTTCATTGTCTGCAAGGCCTCCCAGGAAGACATTTGTCTTTTCCCCCTTTTATCCTTACCAGGAGGCCTCATGAAGAGGAAGAAAAAGAAAGGTCAACCTGGGGCTGGACCTGGCAATAAAGAGCAAGTTTAAGTTTGTCCATTACCACCTGGACTGGTGAATTATCTAATTTTCTAGTCAGATAATAAAATAGGATCAACACTTAAAGAGAAAAAAAAAGGAAAAAGGAAAATTGCATGTACAATACAAATAGCTTTTTTCTTGAACCATTTGAGAGTAAGATGCAGACCTTGAATAGTGTACATTTCCAACAAAGACTTTCTCCTGTATAACTGTAATACAGCTATCAAAATCAGGAAATCAATACTGATCTACCATTATTATCTAATCTTCAGATTCCACGGAAGTTTTGACTGTTGTCTTAATAATGTCCTTAATGGTAGAAGGATCTAGTTCAGAATCACACATGACGTGCAGTTGTCATGTCTTTTAAGTCTCCTTCAATCTAGAATAGTCCCTTAGTCTTTTCTGGATTTTCATTGCCTTGACATTCTATCATTTCAATCTTATAGGCTACAAAATACAGCTTAAGGGTTTAAATTGAATTGGCTGATCTTTCATTTTATACCAATGATTGAGATTTAAAAAAAATTATGAATTTTTCAGCAAGGACTTCCAAAGAGTTGCCAGTTTAAAATTGTATGAAGTAAGGGTTGCTGCTTCTGCTGCTGCTAAGTCACTTCAGTTGTGTCCAACTCTGTGCAGCCCCATAGATGGCAGCCCACCAGGCTCCACCATCCCTGAGATTCTCCAGGCAGGAACACAAGTTGGTTGCCATTTCCTTCTCCAATGCATGAAAGTGAAAAGTGAAAGTGAAGTCGCTCAGTCATGTCTGACTCTTCACGACCCCATGGACTGCAGCCTACCAGGCTCCTCCATCCATGGGATTTTCTAGGCAAGAGTACTGGAGTGGGTTGCCATTGCCTTCTCCGAAGTAAGGGTAACTGTGCAAATTCATACATTGAATTAGAGGTAAATAGTAATCTAGGTCTGGTGACCCAAATATTTACCTGAGGATATTGTTAATAATCCAGATTCCTGGATCCCACCCAGCCTATTGAATCAGAATTTTCAGAAGATAAGATTTCTGACTTGTATTTTTTAAACTTCCTCACAAGTTTTTGATATGGTGGGCAGTGGCAGGATCTCTTTGAAAAGTAATTATTTATGTTAGTGATCTAATACCCAGAAGAATTTTGATATGTAATTCTTCGTATATTTTAAAGTTCAGATTTAAACATTTTATCAAAAGATTAAATAACTGCAAAGAATCTAATTTCTAATGTGTTTTTATTGTGTATATATATATAGATTATATATCTTTTTCAAAATCTTGAAGCTGCACATTTAGCTCATATAATTTATAAATAATGTTCATCATATAACCTAATTGTACAGACAGTTCTGTCAACATGTTACTCCTTTCAATATTGATTTCTTATAGAAGCTCTCTGGTTTGCTTCCTTGGGGCTCTCCCTCTGAATTTATGCATTCTCAAATTGTCCCTTTGTTTGGCACTCTAAAGGTTTTTTGTTTGTTTGTTTTTAAACCTCAGCATTGTATAGGCATAATAAAGTTTGGGATAAAAGAGAGACATGGCATTTTTTTTGTAAAGTGGGAGAAAGAAAGTGGGAAAAGAAAACCAACTTAGATCACTGTTAGGAAAGAGTACATATGAAAGTTGAAAGTCTGGACACTTACTCTCTTAAAACTTTTCCTGCTCAGGTACCCATGCTGCTGCTGCTGCTAAGTCGCTTCAGTCGTGTCCGACTCTGTGCGACCCCACAGACGGCAGCCCACCAGGCTCCCTGATCCCTGGGATTCTCCAGGCAAGAATACTGGAGTGGGTTGCCATTTCCTTCTCCAATGCATGAAAGTGAAAAGTGATAGTGAAATCGGTCAGTCGTGTCCGACTCTTAGCGACCCCATGGACTGCAGCCTACCAGGCTCCTCCATCCATGGGATTTTCCAGGCAAGAGTACTGGAGTGGGGTGCCATTGCCTTCTCCACAGGTACCCATAGGAATAGAGTACTATACTTTAAAAATTACTAATTTAAGCTATATCTACCTAAATAGCAAAGAACTATTGACATGAATCTTTTTGCCTGTGTCTGTTATACCTGAGAGACTTGTTGTACATGAAGTGTGCTGTCCCTGGCGGTTCTTCCCACTCGCTTTTTCTAATCTAGACATATTCTTATCTAAGGCAGCATTCCAAATACAGTGGTAATAAAGGAGCTGAGAGGGCTGCCCTCATTCATTTATTTTGGGGGAGACTAGCATGGTAGGAACAACTGGATGATAGGAATGAGTATGATTTTCCTCCTGTAAGAAGGCATGTAGGCATCGGAAGAAAGGTTACCTTCTATACTAGCCCAGGCCTGCCTTCTCAACAGAGAAGATGTGTAGAAACCAACTGGCACCAAAGCCACTTTGGCCAAGGGGAACAGGCGCAAGGTCTCTGGCTCAAGGCCTAAAAATAGCTGGCAGGAGAACAGGGTGTATTAATAGCTCAGATTGCAAAGCATGTGTCCCATAGCCTGAACCTCATATTCAGGGGCTTCTTCCAGTCTCTTTCATGGCATAGAGTCCAGGATTGAGTCCATTGTAGGGGCTCAAGAAACTTTTCTAGGTATGTTTCCAAATCCCATTTCATAAGTTTTAAACTTTTCCCCTCTGTCTACCATTTCCCCCTGTCTGTTTAGCATCTGTCTTCTTCATTTGTATCCTCTATAATCCCCTCTTTCCTTCCATGTTTCCTCACTCTGATCAGCCTAGATCTGGCTGATCATGTAAGCAGAGAAGTTTATTCATTCATTCTTTCATCCACTCATTTCATAGTTATGTATTAAGTGCCTACTATGTGTCAAACTTTATGCTAGGCACTGAGGAGGAAACAGATAAAAATATATCCTGTCTGCCTTTAAGAAACTCACAATCCAGTGAGGGAAACAAGTGTATACTATGACTATAATGCTAAAAATAAAATAAATAAATGCCAAGTCTTTAGGTAAATAGAGACAGTATGAATGAATGAACAGTATGAATGAATGAATAGTGCTAAGGTACAGTCTTTCAGGAAAGAAAGATTTGTAAAGATGTCTATTTTTTCCAAATTATTCTGTGTGCTTATTGCAGTTCCAGTCAGAATTGGAATAAGTTTTTTAAATTTGAGATATAATTCATAACATACAATTTGCCCATTTAAAGCATACTTCAGTGATTTTTGGCATATTCACAGAGTTGCACAAACATCATCACAATCTATTTTTGAACATTTTCACCACCCCAAAAAGAAACCTCATACTCATTAGCAATCACTCTTCATTTTCTTCCAACTTTCCTTGCCGTCAGGCCTAGGCAATCACTAATCTATTTTTTGTCTCTATTCTGGACAGTTGATATGAATGAAATCATACAATATGTGACATTTTATGTCTAACTTCTTAAACTTAGAGTAATCTTTTCAAGGTTCATCCATGTTGTAGCATGTGTCAGTATTTTATTCTTTTTTGTACAAAATAATACTCCATTGTATGGATGTGCCACATTTTATTTATCCATTTTTCAGTTGATGTATACTTGGATTGTTTTCACTTTTTGACATCATGAATGATGCTGCTGTGAATCTTTGTGTACAAGTTTTTGTATGGATGTATGTTTTCAGTTCTCTGGGGTTATTATAGTTTTACTAAAATCCATGCTTAGTGGACTTTAATCCCACAGTTCTCAGGACTCCTGCACTTTGATTTTCTTCTTTCTGCTAGTCCCGGGTTTTGGAAACATCTTTTTCCTTACATAGGCCAGCTCATTTAGCAGGAGAACGCCCTGAGGCATATAGACTCTAGAGCTAGCCGCAGGTGACTGTTAATATTTAAAATAGATTAAATTAAAAATTCAGTTCCCCCAGAACATTTTAAGTGCTCAGTAGCTATATGTGGCTTGTGGCTACCATATTGAATAGCTCTGCTTTACAATAATAGTGCTGCTAAGTACTAAGTAACCTCCAGGCCATCACTTCCCATCTGTGCATTTGGTTTCTCATCTGTGAATAAGGGTGGTGAACATCAAAAGCCCTATCTTCCTCTGGCGTTCTAAGTGATTTATGATTCAGTCTTTGGTATTTGCCTCCTCCCACCTCCTCCTCCAGCCCTTTTCCTTGTTCAGCCAGGAGTATCCAGAGGGAACATTAAGCTGCTAATGTGTCAAGCTATGTTGCTCCCACACCCTGCTCCCTTGGTGAATGGGAAAGTGACTTGAGGATATACTTATGTCTAAGTGCTTCACATTTGTGCAGTGCTTCATGGATCATAGAACACATTATTTCTTAATTTTCCCAAATCAAAGAATCTCAAAACTGGAAGGTCATCTGAAAGTTCACTGAACATGAATCACATGGATTGCTTATAAAATGAAATTCCAAGGACCCCACTCCCTCGAGAATGATTAAATAGACGACAGGGTTTCCCTGTTCCAACCTGCACAATCCTACACTTCTGGACAACTCTGGCATTTAGAAAAAGTGTTAATCACTCAATTGTGTCTGACTCTTTGCAACCCCGTGGACTATAGGCCACCAGGCAACTCTGTCCATGAAATTCTCCAGGCAAGAATGGAGTGGGTAGCAATTCCCTTCCTCAGAGGATCTTTCTGACTCAGGGATTGAACCTGGGTCTCCCTCATTGCAGACAGATTCTTTGCCATCCGAGCCACCAGGGAAGTCTGACATTTGGAAAGGCTTTCTTTATATTGCACTCTCCCAGTTGACCTAGCTCTTCCAATTATAGTTACAAAACACTAATTTGTTTCTTTCCCATAATAATCCTTCAGGTTCATTCATTCATTCAGAAGTATTTATTGAGCACCTATTATATACAAGGTTCTCTGCAAGGTGTTGGGGATTCAGTAGTAAAGCAGACTAACTTGGTCTCTGCCTTCAGGAAGCTTACAGTCTAGTAGGTGAGACAGACAATTAGCAAAAAATCCCCCAAAACAGTAAATAAATAAGACAATTACAACTAGAGAAAAATGCTATAAAAAATAAATAATTTTGTGATGAAGAATGTCAGGAAGGACTGATGCTGGTCATGGAAAGCTTCACCAGGGAAATGACAGTTAAATCGAGATCTGAAACATGAGGCAGAGCAAACCATTTGAAGAGTTCAGGAAAAATAGTAAAAGATCATGGCATGTTCTCTCAGTCAGAAGGCTAATGTGTTTGGAGTCTGGTAAGCAGAATGGAACAATGGCACATAATGAATTGGAGAAGATACTGTAGCCTGGTTTGTGTTTATAATAAATCATTTTGGTTTATGTATAGATTGGAAGGGGGCAGGAGTGTAGTGGGAGGCCAGCGTGGCGTCACTGTGGTCATCTAGGCAAGACATGAAGGTGGCTTGTACTACAGTGGTGGCAACAGAGATACAGGTGTTTGAGACCTACTATCTGGTTTCTCATTGTATTCTCACCTCCAGGCTAAACAGATAAGTCCAGTCTTCCTTTTATAACAGTTTTGACTCCTCTCATCTGGGTGTTTCTCCCCTGAAAGACCTAACTCACTAGGTTAGATCCTGCCTTCTGATGCTTCTATGAGGAACCCAGTTTTCCCCATCTTTTTTTTTTTTTTTTTTCTCAGCTTTTTCCTCCTATCTTGTGCTTTACTTTTCTGCTAGTTTAGGGAACTAAAATCTCCAATTCAATGACTATCCTCATACAAAGAGAAAGAGCTCTCCAATCTTCCCTTGTCATTAATTAGTTATAAGTTTTTCACTGATTTGACCATGAACCTTAAGTATTTACTGTGCCAACTGTGCTTAGAGAAAACAGAAAGGAAGAAGACACAATTCCTTCCCTTCAAGAGCCCAGGGTATAATGGGAACAGGAAGGCCCCAATAAATGTAATACAAGGTAGAACCAATAGATCACAAGGAAAGTGAGATAAAGGAACTTGGAAGGAAGAAAAAAATTTCCACTTTGAGGTAGGTGAGAAAAAAGAGAAATTAGGGAAGACTTCCTGGAACATGTTACCTTGGAGTATCTGGGACTGGGGGTGGACAAGTGCTTTTTTAATATGGTGTGGTCAAGGATGACCTCACTGAGAAGCCAACACTTGAGCAATAACTCAAAAGATAGGGGATAAATCATGTGGCTCTCTGGGGGAAGAATACTCAAGTGGAGGGCAAAAGTTCTGAGGTTAAGTGTGATTGGTGTTGCCAAATAGTAAGGAGGCTATGTGGCTGGAGCAGAGAGGTGGGGAGAGGAAGAGAGAATGGGAGTATTTGAGGACAGAGAGGTAATGAGGAAATCATGTAATAGGTCAGTGTGAGGACTTTTACTCAAGATGATATGGGAAGACATCTGAACATTTTGATCAGAGGAATGACATGATCTGACATACTTAATGGTGACTTTGGACTATGATGGTAGTAGATGTGAGGGGAAGTAGTCTAATTCTGAAGATATTTTGCATCAGTAATGGATAACAGTGAATATGGAGAGTGTAAGGATAAGCTGTGAGTATGGTTTCAGTGTGTCTGCCCTCTGATGCTCTCTTGCAACACCTACCATCTTACTTGGGTTTTATTTCTCCACTGATCTCCAGTAGCATATTGGGCACCTAACGACCTGGGGAGATTCTCTTTTGATATCCTATCATTTTGCCTTTTCATACTGTTCATGGGGTTCTCAAGGCAAGAATACTGAAATGGCTTGCCATTCCCTTCTCCAGTGGACCATGTTCTGTCAGACTTCTCCACCATGACCCGCCCGTCTTAGGTTGCCCTGCAGGCATGGCTTGGTTTCATTGAGTTAGACAAGGCCCTGGTCCTAGTGTGATTAGATTGACTAGTTTTCTGTGAGTATGGTTTCAGTGTGTCTGCCCTCTGATGCTCTCTTGCAACACCTACCATCTTACTTGGGTTTCTCTTACCTTGGCGTGGGTTGTCTCTTCACGGCTGCTCCTTACCTTGGACGAGGGGTATCTCCTTACCGCCGCAGTTCCTGACCGTCAACGTGGGACAGCTCCTCTAGGCCCTCCTGCGCCTGCGCAGCCCCTGCTCCTCGGGTTGCTCCTCCTGGCCCCCGGCGGTGGCCTCGGGCGTGGGTGGCTTCTCCCAGCTGCCGCCCCTGGCCTCAGGCTCGTAACCGATATTTATACAGAGTGTTTGAAAACAGAAAAATAACTTTATTGTAAAAGCATTATAAAAGTAATACATGGTTACTCTAAATAATTCAGACAATAAAAAAGTAAATAAGAAAAAAACCACTCAAAACTCCATCTCTCAGAAAATCTATGTTAATATTTCATTCTTTCCAAGGGGGCATATTCTCTGCTTGTTTGGATAAACCATAATTTTCTTTTACCACTACCATTTAATAAATTTGAGGTGATTTCCTTTTTATGTCAATATAAATAGTGTTTCAATATGAATCTTTCCTATTAGATTATCTCCTTAATGAAAACAATTTTATACAAATTGCCAAGATACATAGCAAAAAAGCTGTTATCAATCTCTATATCCACCAACTGAACATAAAACTACTGCTTTCCCTATACCCTTATGCTAATATTGTCTCTTTTCATCTTTGCCAATCTTTTATAAAAAAAGTATCACATTAGTTTGCATAAATGGTACTTGGAAGAAAAACTTCCCTGGTCCCCTTCTATACAATAGCACAATTCTATTCAATAACCACACTTTGCCTCCCTTATTCTTTTTTCATGGCGTTGTCACTACCTGACACACCACATATCGATTTAGTATTTATTGTCTGTCTTCCTCTACTAGAATTTATACTCTATGAGGGTGTAGACAATGTCTCTTTAGATTTGTATCTCTAGCAACTGGAGTAGATTTTGGCATATAGCAGACATTTTAAAATGTTGAATGAATTTTTGAAAATCATGTTTTTCGGCCGCCACTGACCTCAGACACAGGGTAGCTCCTCTCGGCCGTTCCTGCGCCGTCGCAGCCTGGCACTTTAGGTTGCTGCCCCTGACCTCGGACGTGGGGTAGCTCCTCTCGCCCGCGCTGAGTGCCCTGGCCCCGCTCTCGCAAGCGGCCCACGCTTAGTGCGCCGGCCCGGCTCTCGCTAGCACCCAAAAACAACCATCTTGTCAGGGCCTGGTTGCCAGGTCCTTTTATGGAGGGAGGTGAGGTAATAAAGAAAAAAGACCATTCAATCCTTGCAAATGTCACTAGACTGGCAAGCCTCAGGCAGGGGACTGTGTAGGTTTCACTTCCGACAGTCCTTCACAGGTGGGCGGCTCAGGTGGCAGGCCATTTTGTTTGCTTACTGTCACAAAAGGGGCTAAAGTCACAGAGGGGTCCAGTGTAAATTTAAAATTAACCCTTCCAGGTTGTTACACTTCCAATAGCAAAGCCACACAACCAGAAAAATCTCCAACAAGAGGTTAAAGCTGGAAGAAGATATGGTGCATATATACAGTAGACTATTTCTCACTCATTAAAAACAGTTGCTGAAATTAAGGAAAAAGGACACTGTTAGCCACAGATGGACCCTGAAGGATCATAGACACAGGGAAGTCAGTCAGGCAGAGGAAGTCTATGGTATAGGATATACCTTCCCCGCAGAAGAAAAATAGGCATACATGGCAAAAAATTTACAATCCCAAAAGAGACTTATTTCTCACTCATTAAAAACAGTTGCTGAAATTAAGGAAAAAGGACACTGTTAGCCACAGATGGACCCTGAAGGATCATAGACACAGGGAAGTCAGTCAGGCAGAGGAAGTCTATGGTATAGGATATACCTTCCCCGCAGAAGAAAAATAGGCATACATGGCAAAAAATTTACAATCCCAAAAGAGACTCAGAGAATTCAAAGACAAACAAAGGGTTCTAGGAAAAAAAGAATATGTGAAGGGCCTTGAATGAATTCAATTCAGTTCAGTTAAGTGGCTCAGTCATGTCCGACTCTCTGCGACCCCATGAATTGCAGCACGCCAGGCCTCCCTGTCCTTGAATGAATTAGGAAGTCCTTATCCTCATAGATAAGAAATGTGAATCTATAATAGAAAATTCCCAAGGAATATTCTTTTCTCTCCTTCCATCCTACCTTCCTTGCACAGATATGCAGAAATCTGTAACTCTAAGAGATGATCCACAATAATTATCTCCTAAGTTTTTTCTGTGCATACACAGAAAAGTATAACTGAGATAGATAATTCAGAAGGACTTGATATTCAGGACTTTTCTCATCCTTGCTGCTGCTGCTAAGTCACTTCACTCGTGTCCGACTCTGTGCGACCCCATAGACAGCAGCCCACCAGGCTCCCCCGTCCCTGGGATTCTCCAGGCAAGAACACTGGAGTGGGTTGCCATTTCCTTCTCCAATGCATGAAAATGAAAAGTGAAAGTGAAGTCGCTCAGTCGTGTCTGACTCTCAGCGACCCCATGGACTGCAGCCCACCAGGCTCCTCCATCCATGGGATTTTCCAGGCAAGAGTACNTTTGACCACACTGTTATGTACTAATCCCTCATTTATAATGATTATTGTTCCATGACCTGATGCACAAACCTGACCTATATAATCTGATACCTTGCAAAAATAAAATTGGCATTCTTTCCTGAGCCTGCATCCAAGGCCTGAGTCTGAGTGTCCATTTCTTTCTCTCTTCACTTCTCTCTCCACTTTTTTCTCCACCTCTTTCTCCACTACGCTGACGTTGCCCATCCCGAGGGTATCCCTGGATCCTGCGGAGGCTGGACCCCCGCATTCTCCAATGCATGAAAATGAAAAGTGAAAGTGAAGTCACTCAGTCGTGTCCGACTCTCAGTGACCCCATGGACTGCAGCCCACCAGGCTCCTCCATCCATGGGATTTTCCAGGCAAGAGTACTGGAGTGGGGTGCCATTGCCTTCTCATCCTTATATGGCAAAAAAAAAAAGAGAGAGAGAGAGAGAGATCTCACCCCATAAATACGTATGCCTGAGTCAGGAGGCTGTATGCTGACAAAAACCACGAGGTTGCAAATCGAGTGTATGGCTCGGCAGCTTCGACAAGATGGTAAAAGGGGAGGAAAGCTTGGCTACTCTCTTATCTCCGACCTCCCTGACTTGGGATGCTATCACGTCCCCTGGAGCCTGGACAGGCTTCTGTCCCACTGGTGAACAGGGCGGGCGGTTGACACAGCCTGGCAGGGTGCCCTTGGTTGACCCTTTTAAAGGTCTACTGTCTCCTGTGTTCTGGCTGGGACCAGAGTCCCGTGTGCTATCGAGGCCTCAGGGGATTTGAAGGCAAGGTTCAGCTAGCCTCGACCTCTCCTGGTGCTGGAGATCCCAACTTAAGCCTCGTTCCTGAGAGTACAGCCTCGTAGCACTAGCACCTAAGCACCTCAGCAGTGTACTGTGGTCCTGGAAAGATCAGCCAGGGCAGGCTGTTTGTGTGATGCTTTAGGGAGAAAGATTACTAAGACTCAAGCCCTTTCAGGTTAGCTCAAGCACATTCCTCCCTATTTCGCTGCCCAAGAAGCAAACTTTCCCTAAGGTTTTGGTTACCCCAGGGACCAAAGGTAGGCCTGAATAATGCTGCTGCCTTGTGGACATTTTCTGTAACTACAACATTTCCTCCAGTGTTCACTGGCAACTCAAATCATGAGGGCTGGATTTCTGTTAATAACAGAAATCAACATGACCTGAAGATAGCTCAAGCACATTCCTCCCTATTTCGCTGCCCAAGAAGCAAACTTTCCCTAAGGTTTTGGTTACCCCAGGGACCAAAGGTAGGCCTGAATAATGCTGCTGCCTTGTGGACATTTTCTGTAACTACAACATTTCCTCCAGTGTTCACTGGCAACTCAAATCATGAGGGCTGGATTTCTGTTAATAACAGAAATCAACATGACCTGAAGCGCAACGGCTGCGACAGACCGCGCAGAAGCATGCGCGAGAGGAGCTACCCCAGGCCTGAGGTCAGGGGAGGCGGCCGCGAGGAGCAACCCCACATCTAAGGAGCGGTGGTTGCGTGGGTACAGGAGGGCCTAGAGGAGCTACTCCATGCTCAAGGTCAGGAGGGGCGGCTGTGAGGAGATACCCCTTGTCCAAGGTAAGGAGCAGCGGTTGTGCTTTGCTGGAGCAGCCCTGAAGAGATACCCCACGTCCAAGATAAGAGAAACCCAAGTAAGACGGTAGGTGTTGTGAGAGGCATCAGAAGGCAGATACACAAACCATAATCACAGAAAACTAGTCAATCTAATCACACGGACCACAGCCTTGTCTAACTCAATGAAACTAAGCCATGTCATGTGGGGCCACCCAAGACGGGCGGGTCATGGTGTAGCGGTCTGACAGAATGTGGTCCACTGGAGAAGGGAATGGCAAGCCACTTCAGTATTCTTGCCTTGAGAACCCCATGAACAGTATGAAAAGGCAAAATGATAGGATACTGAAAGAGGAACTCCCCAGGTCAGTAGATGCCCAATATGCTACTGGAGATCAGTGGAGAAATAACTCCAGAAAGAATGAAGAGATGGAGCCAAAGCAAAAACAATAACCAACTGTGGATGTGACTGGTGATAGAAGCAAGGTCCGATGTTGTAAAGAGCAATATTGCATAGGAACCTGGAATGTCAGGTCCATGAATCAAGGCAAATTGGAAGTGGTCAAACAAGAGATGGCAAGGGTGAACNTAGGTGCCCAATATGCTACTGGAGATCAGTGGAGAAATAACTCCAGAAAGAATGAAGGGATGGAGCCAAAGCAAAAACAATACCCAGTTGTGCATGTGACTGGTGACAGAAGCAAGATCCGATGCTGTAAAGAACAATATTGCATAGGAACCTGGAATGTCAGGTCCATGAATCAAGGCAAATTGGAAATGGTCAAACAAGAGATGGCAAGGGTGAACGTCAACATTCTAGGAATCAGCGAACTAAAATGGACTGGAATGGGTGAATTTAACTCAGATGACCATTATATCTACTGCGGGCAGGAATCCCTCAGAAGAAATGGAGTAGCCATCATGGACAACAAAAGAGTCCGAAATGCAGTACTTGGATGCAGTCTCAAAAACGACAGAATGATCTCTGTTCGTTTCCAAGGCAAACCATTCAATATCACAGTTATCCAAGTCTATGCCCCAACCAGTAATGCTGAAGAAGCTGAAGTTGAACGGTTTTATGAAGACCTAGTTATTAGTGATAAACCCTAATTTAAAGTGTCTAATAATTTCAATAAATATTGTTATTTTGAGGATCCTCTGCTTAGGATGTCAGCTGTTAGTTAAATAAGCAATAGTTTATGACTTCTAAATAGTTATTAGAGAACAGAATGGCCCACACAGACACAGTCAATGAATACTGATCATTGTTGGAAATTAACAAGTCAGTAGATAGCAAAATATTTTCAGAAGGCATTGGGGTCTCCTTTGCTAAGCATTATTGCACAATTCTGTTCTTAGCTGCTTATGCTGGTAGCAAAAGGGAAGATCTTTGGAAAGAGAACTGATTAATCTAAATGATAGAGAAACTGTGGAGAAAGTTAGAATTACTTCATATGCCAAGTTCTAAGTACTATGATAGTTTAAGGCAGGTACATATCTTAGTTGTATTGCTAAATATCAGTGGTAGCTGTATGTGAAATACGGTATGGAATTGTTAGTTTTGTTACTGCATAATAGATAAGTCTTGATGTTTTTATCACTCTGCTACTGAATCTGAAGGTAGAGCACTGAGTACCAATGAAGTATCCATAAGTTATAATTTTTTTTAAATATGTAGTTTTTAAAGTGCTATCATATTATTAAGTATGATCTTTATTATGTCAATGGATTGAAACATTTTCCAGCTAAATACATCTCTATATTTTATTGTGGAAGCTTATGGGAAAATGGCTTTTACCCAACAATTTAATTTTGGAGCATATTTTCTGGAACATAACCCTTTTCACAAAGTGAAAAATACCCACAGCCAATTCAGTATAGGAAGAAGAGTAAAGATTAGAGTTTTTTCTTAAAGTATGGTATCTACAAACAAAATGAAAGAAAATC
Source organism: Oreotragus oreotragus (assembly GCA_006410675.1). Classification (NCBI taxonomy): domain Eukaryota; kingdom Metazoa; phylum Chordata; class Mammalia; order Artiodactyla; family Bovidae; genus Oreotragus; species Oreotragus oreotragus. The sequence continues at coordinate 213,227 of SJYX01020219.1, forward strand.
TTCATATATAAGATGTAAACTAATATTCACAGGAACTGTCTCACATATAGTTATCATTCTTTTAGTATCATATCTTATATTATGAATTGTTAACTCTCTTTGAACTGTTGGCACCAAAAAGATTCCACGTTATTAAGCCATTCCTGTTTTCTTAATATACCTCAGAAATTTGGTGGTGAAACTTTGTTACTGAAAGATAAGCTTTTCGTAGCAATTTGGGGCTGGTGCATGGGGATGATCTGGAGGTATGATGTGGGGTGGGAGGTGGGAGGGGGGTTCATGTTTGGGAGTTCATGTACACCCGTGGCGGATTCATGTCAATGTATGCCAAAACCAATACAGTACTGTAAAGTAAAATAAAGTAAAAATAAAAATTTAAAAAAAGATGAAAAAATAAAAATAAAATGCAGTAAATGTTGACTGCTGCTGCTGCTGCTGCTGCTAAGTCGCTTCAGTCGTGTCCAACTCTGTGCGACCCCACAGACGGAAGCTCATTGGGCTCCGCCATCCCTGGGATTCTCCAGGCAAGAACACTGGAGTGGGTTGTCATTTCCTTCTCCAGTGCATGAAAGTGAAAAGTGAAAGTGAAGTCGCTCAGTCATGTCTGACTCAGCGACCCATGGACTGCAGCCTACCAGGCTCCTCCGTCCATGGGAGTTTCTAGGCAAGAGTACTGGAGTGGGATGCCATTGCCTTCTCCGAAATGTTGACTGAAAACCTGAAATTGAATTTTGATATGATTGATAATGAGGAAAATGGATGTTTTCTAACAATCTTCATTAAACTATTTTGTAGGATATTAATATCTTCATAACCTTTCAGAGTCCTGAATTATGTCTCCTTATTATGTACACTTTCTCTATCTCATTTCCACTTTTTCTAACCATTGTGAATATTGGTTGTTTTCACTGTCAATTATGAGCTACTTTTTTAGCTCCTAAGTGAGTTTTACAAAATACATTTATATTTTTAAAAAGTTATTTAGGAAAGATTTTTTGTCATAGTCTCAAAGTCTGGATCCATATCAGATAAACTGCATTTTTTTTTTACTTTATTTTACTAGAAGGAGCACCAAGAAGACTAGCCCAAGTTATTTAAAAATACTGTATCTAACTCAGGCAACTTTTGAATTATCTGTATTTTTACTTCAAAAATGATTTCCTTTATTGTATGAAGGAAAAAGTCAGAAGTTAGTTACTTCTAGATTAAAATTATAGATCCTTTCATTCAGATGATAATTCCAAGTTCTTCATTGCATTTTTATAATTTAAACATTACATTTTAATCATATAGATATGTTTTTTATTTAGAATAAAAATGTATATCTTCTCTGTTTTTCCATTCTGTCTTATTGCTAGATCTTATGTTTATACAGTATCTTTCAACTGAGAAATTCTAAGCATTCCTTTTACATTTTGTGACATTTCTTATCATCCATTTGGAGCTACTTTTATTTTTCTTTCAAATTTAAAACTAGTTGACATAATCAGGTGTGACACAAGTAATAAGTTTGATATCACAAGTCGTACATATACTAGTCTCATCACTTAGTAGTTGATGTTTGCTCTTTGCAGGGCTGAGCATATATCACATACTAATTCATTTAGTTGTTATTGAGTTTAAAATCTAAATGTGCACACAGGCTCTTCTGTTACTTTTCCTGTGTTCTTTCAAAGCTATCATTGTAATCTGGGTTGTTTTTGCTTATCATCAATAGATTTAGTTATGGGTAGTATTATTATTGCTACTATATTGGTACACATGTCTGTGATTCCATAAGGGAAGAAGTAAGGGTATAATAAATGAGTATTAGATTTTCTGTGTTTCAAAGTTTTCTTAATTTATAATAAGAATAGTCCTAAAATGGTTGAAGTTTTGAAATTTAGAATATTTTTATGAACTGCAGCTATGCAGTTGTGCATAACTTGTGTACACAGTAACTAGAACTAGGTTAAACAAAGTATTACCCTTATGAATTTTGCTTTAATAAATAGATGGGAGTGGTTTGTAGCTAGTATATCAGTTAATTATGTGTTATGAGATATTCATAAATTATTTTTAATATAAATTTATTTATTTTAATTGGAAGCTAAGTACTTTACAATATTGTATTGGTTTTGCTATACATTGACATGAATCCACCACATATGTACAAGTGTTCCCCATCCTGAAATCCCTCCCACCTCCCTCCCCTTACCATCCCTCTGGGACATCCTAATACACCAGCCCCAAGCATCCTGTATCATGCATCGAACCTGGACTGGTGATTCATTTCATATATGATATTATACATATTTCAATGCCATTCTCCCAAATCATCTCACCCTCACCCTCTCCCACAAAGTCCATAAGACTGTTCTATACATCTATGTCTCTTTTGCTGTCTTGCATACAGGGTTATTGTTACCATCTTTCTAAATTTCATATATATGTGTTAGTATACTGTATTGGTGTTTTTCTTTCTGGCTTACTTTAATCTGCATAATAGGCTCCAGTTTCATCCACCTCATTAGAACTGATTCAAATGTATTTTTTTTAATGGCTGAGTAATACTCCATTGTGTATATGTACCACGGCTTTCTTATCCATTCATCTGCTGATGGGCATCGAGGTTGTTTCCATGTCCTGGCTATTATAAACAGTGCTGCGATGAACATTGGGGTACATGTGTCTCTTTCACTTCTGGTTTCCTTGGTGTGTATGCCCAGGAGTGGGATTGCTGGGTCATAAGGCAGTTCTATTTCCAGTTTTTTTAAGGAATCTCCACACTGTTCTCCATAGTGGCTGTACTAGTTTGGATTTCAACCAACAGTGTACGAGGATTCCCTTTTATCCACAACTTCTCCAGCATTTATTGCATGCAGACTTTTGGGTAGTAGCCATTCTGACTGGTGTGAAATGGCACCTCACTGTGGTTTTGATTTGCATTTCTCTGATAATGAGTGATGTTGAGCGTCTTTTCATGTGTTTGTTAGCCATCTGTACGGAGAAGGCAATGGCAACCCACTCCAATACTCTTGCCTGGAAAATCCCATGGAAGAAGAAGCCTGGTAGGCTGCAGTCCGTGGGATCGCTGGGAGTTGGACATGACTGAGCGACTTCACTTTCACTTTTCACTTTCATGCATTGTAGAAGGAAATGGCAACCCACTCCAGTGTTTTTGCCTTGAGAATCCCAGGAACAGGGGAGCCTGGTGGGCTTCCGTCTATGGGGTCGCACAGAGTCATACATGACTGAGGCGACTTAGCAGCAGCAACAGCAGCCGCAACAGGAGCCATCTGTATGTCATCTTTGGAGAAATGTCTGTTTAGCTCTTTGGCTCATTTTTTTGATTGGGTCATTTATTTTTCTGGACCTGAGCTGTGGGCGTTTCTTGTATATTTTTGAAATTAATTCTTTGCCAGTTGCTTCATTTGCTATTATTTTCTCCCATTCTGAAGGTTGTCTTTTCACCTTGCTTATAGTCTCCTTTGTTGTGTATAGACTTTTAATTTTAATTAGTTCCCATTTGTTTATTTTTGCTTTTATTTCCAGTATTCTGGGAGGTGGGTCATAGAGGATCCTGCTGTGATTTATAACAGAGAGTGTTTTGCCTATGTTCTCCTCTAGGAGTTTTATAGTTTCTGGTCTTACATTTAGATCTTTAATCCATTTTGAGTTTATTTTTGTGTGTGGAGTTAGAAAGTGATCTAGTTTCATTCTTTTACAAGTGGTTGACCAGTTTTCCCAGCACCACTTGTTAAAGAGATTGTCTTTACTCCATTGTATATTCTTGCCTCCTTTGTTTTAGCTCTTTGGCTCATTTTTTTGATTGGGTCATTTATTTTTCTGGACCTGAGCTGTGGGCGTTTCTTGTATATTTTTGAAATTAATTCTTTGCCAGTTGCTTCATTTGCTATTATTTTCTCCCATTCTGAAGGTTGTCTTTTCACCTTGCTTATAGTCTCCTTTGTTGTGTATAGACTTTTAATTTTAATTAGTTCCCATTTGTTTATTTTTGCTTTTATTTCCAGTATTCTGGGAGGTGGGTCATAGAGGATCCTGCTGTGATTTATAACAGAGAGTGTTTTGCCTATGTTCTCCTCTAGGAGTTTTATAGTTTCTGGTCTTACATTTAGATCTTTAATCCATTTTGAGTTTATTTTTGTGTATGGTGTTAGAAAGTGTTCTAGTTCCATTCTTTTACAAGTGGTTGACCAGGTTTCCCAGCACCACTTGTAAAAGAGATTGTCTTTGCTCCATTGTATGTTCTTTCCTCCTTTGTCAAAGATAAGTTGTCCATAGATGTGTGGATTTATTTCTGGGGTTTCTATTTTGTTCCATTGATCTATATATCTGTTTTTGTGCCAGTACCATACTGTCTTGATGACTGTGGTTTTGTAGTAGAGCCAAAGTCAGGCAGTTTGATTCTTCCACTACCATTCTTCTTTCTCAAGACTGCTTTGGCTATTCAAGCTTTTTTTGTATTTCCATAAATATTGTGAAATTATTTGTTCTAGCTCTGTGAAAAATACCGTTGGTAGCTAGATAGGGATTGTATTGAATCTATAGATTGCTTTGGATAGTATACTCATTTTCACTGTATTGATTCTTCTGATCTGTGAACATGGTATATTTCTCCATCTATTAGTGTCCTTTTTGATTTCTTTCACCAGTGTTTTATAGTTTTCTATATATAGGTCTTTAGTTTCTTTAGGTAGATATATTCCTAAGTATTTTATTCTTTTCGTTGCAATGGTGAATGGAATTGTTTCCTTAATTTCGTTTTCTACTTTCTCATTATTAGTGTATAGGAATGCAAGGGATTTCTGTGTGTTGATTTTATATCCTGCAACTTTACTATATTCATTGATTAGCTCTAGTAATTTTCTGGTGGAGTCTTTAGGGTTTTCTATGTAGAGGATCATGTCATCTGCAAACAGTGAGAGTTTTACTTCTTCTTTTCCAATTTGGATTCCTTTTATTTCTTTTTCTGCTCTGATTGCTGTGGCCAAAACTTCCAGAACTATGTTGAATAGTAGCGGTGAAAGTGGACATCCTTGTCTTGTTCCTGACTTTAGGGGAAATGCTTTCAATTTTTCACCATTGAGGATAATGTTTGCTGTGGGTTTGTCATATATAGCTTTTATTATGTTGAGGTATGTTCCTTCTATTCCTGCTTTCTGGAGAGTTTTTATCATAAATGGATGTTGAATTTTATCAAAGGCCTTCTCTGCATCTATTGAGATAATCATATGGCATTTATTTTTCAATTTGTTAATGTGGTGAATTACATTGATTGATTTGCGAATATTGAAGAATCCTTGCATTCCTGGGATAAAGCCTACTTGGTCATGGTGTATGATCTTTTTAATGTGTTGTTGGATTCTGATTGCTAGAATTTTGTTGAGGATTTTTGCATCTATGTTCATCAGTGATATTGGCCTGTAGTTTTCTTTTTTTGTGGCATCTTTGTCAGGTTTTGGTATTAGGGTGATGGTGGCCTCATAGAATGAGTTTGGAAGTTTACCTTCCTCTGCAATTTTCTGGAAGAGTTTGAGTAGGATAGGTGTTAGCTCTTCTCGAAATTTTTGGTAGAATTCAGCTGTGAAGCCGTCTGGACCTGGGCTTTTGTTTGCTGGAAGATTTCTGATTACAGTTTCAATTTCCGTGCTTGTGATGGGTCTGTTAAGATTTTCTATTTCTTCCTGGTTCAGTTTTGGAAAGTTGTATTTTTCTAAGAATTTGTCCATTTCTTCCACGTTGTCCAATTTATTGGCATATAATTGCTGATAGTAGTCTCTTATGATTCTTTGTATTTCTGTGTTGTCTGTTGTGATCTCTCCATTTTCATTTCTGATTTTATTGATTTGATTTTTCTCCCTTTGTTTCTTGATGAGTCTGGCTAATGGTTTGTCAATTTTATTTATCTTTTCAAAAAACCAGCTTTTGGCTTTGTTGATTTTTGCTATGGTCTCTTTTGTTTCTTTTGCATTTATTTCTGCCCTAATTTTTAAGATTTCTTTCCTTCTACTAACTCTGGGGTTCTCCATTTCTTCCTTTTCTAGTTGCTTTAGGTGTAGAGTTAGGTTATTTATTTGACTTTTTTCTTGTTTCCTGAGGTATGCCTGTATTGCTATGAACTTTCCTCTTAGCACTGCTTTTATAGTGTCCCACAGGTTTTGGGTTGTTGTGTTTTCATTTTCATTCATTTCTATGCACATTTTGATTTCTTTTTTGATTTCTTCTGTGATTTGTTGGTTATTCAGAAGCGTATTGTTCAGCCTCCAAATGTTGGAATTTTTAATAGTTTTTCTCCTGTAATTGAGATCTAATCTTAATGCATTATGGTCAGAAAAGATGCTTGGAATGATTTCGATTTTTTTGAATTTATCAAGGTTAGATTTATGTCCCAGGATGTGATCTATCCTGGAGAAGGTTCCGTGAGCACTTGAGAAAAAGGTGAAATTCATTGTTTTGGGGTGAAATGTCCTATAGATATCAATTAGGTCTAACTGGTCTATTGTATCATTTAAAGTTTGCGTTTCTTTGTTAATTTTCTGGTTAGTTGATCTGTCCATAGGTGTGAGTGGGGTATTAAAGTCTCCCACTATTATTGTGTTATTGTCAATTTCCCCTTTCATACTTGTTAGCATTTGTCTTACATATTGCGGTGCTCCTATGTTGGGTGCATATATATTTATAATTGTTATATCTTCTTCTTGGATTGATCCTTTGATCATTATGTAGTGGCCTTCTTTGTCTCTTTTCACAGCCTTTGCTTTAAAGTCTATTTTATCAGCTATGAGTATTGCCACTCCTGCTTTCTTTTGGTCTCTATTTGCATGATATATCTTTTTCCAGCCTTTCACTTTCAGTCTGTTTATGTCCCTTGTTTTGAGGTGGGTTTCTTGTAGACAGCATATACAAGGGTCTTGTTTTTGTATCCATTCAGCCAGTCTTTGTCTTTTGGTTGGGGCATTCAACCCATTTACGTTTAAGGTAATTATTGAGAAGTATGATCCCGTTGCCATTTACTTTATTGTTTTGGGTTCGGGTTTATACACCCTTTTTGTTTCCTGTCTAGAGAATATCCTTTAGCATTTGTTGGAGAGCTGGTTTGGTGGTGCTGAATTCTCTCAGCTTTTGCTTGTCTGTAAAGCTTCTGATTTCTCCTTCGTATTTGAAAGAGATCCTTGCTGGGTACAGTAATCTGGGCTGTAGGTTTTTTTCGTTCAACACTTTAAGTATGTCTTGCCATTCCCTCCTGGCCTGAAGAGTTTCTATTGAAAGATCAGCTGTTATCCTTATGGGAATCCCCTTGTGTGTTATTTGTTGTTTTCCCCTTGCTGCTTTTAATAGTTGTTCTTTGTGTTTGATCTTTGTTAATTTGATTAATATGTGTCTTGGCGTGTTTCGCCTTGGGTTTATCCTATTTGGAACTCTCTGGGTTTCTTGGACTTGGTTGGCTATTTCCTTCCCCATTTTAGGGAAGTTTTCAACTATTATCTCCTCAAGGATTTTCTCATGGTCTTTCTTTTTGTCTTCTTCTTCTGGGACTCCTATAATTCGAATGTTGGAGCGTTTCATATTGTCCTGGAGGTCTCTGAGATTGTCCTCATTTCTTTTAATTCGTTTTTCTCTATTCCTCTCTGATTCATTTATTTCTACCATTCTATCTTCTATTTCACTAATCCTATCTTCTGCCTCCGTTATTCTACTATTTGTTGCCTCCAGAGTGTTCCTGATCTCATTTATTGCATTATTTATTGTACAATGACTCTTTTTTATTTCTTCTAAGTCCTTGTTAAACCTTTCTTGCATCTTCTCAATCCTTGTCTCCAGGCTATTTATCTGTGATTCCATTTTTATTTCAAGATTTTGGATCATTTTCACTATCAATATTCGGAATTCTTTCTCAGGTAGATTCCCTATCTCTTCCTCTTTTGTTTGGTTTGGTGGACATTTCTCCTGTTCCTTTACCTGCTGAGTATTCCTCTGTCTCTTCATCTTGGTTATATTGCTGTGTTTGGGGTGGCCTTTCTATATTTTGGGAATTTGTGGAGTTCTCTTTATTATGGAGTTTCCTCACTGTGGGTAGGGTTGTATCTGTGGCTTGTCAAGGTTTCTTGGTGAGGGAGGCTTGTGCTGGAGTTCTGGTGGGTGGAGCTGGATTTTTTCTCTCTGGAGTGCAATGGAGTGACCAGTAATAGGTTATGAGACATCAGTGGTTTTGGAGTAACTTTGAGCTGCCTGTATATTGAAGCTCAGGGCTGTGTTCCTGTGTTGCTGGAGAATTTGCATGGTATGTCTTGCTCTGGAACTTGTTGGCCCTTGGGTGGTGCTTGGTTTCAGTGTAGGTATGGAGGCGTTTGATGAGCTCCTGTTGATTAATGTTCCCTGGAGTCAGGAGTTCTCTGGTTTTCTCAGAATTTGGACTTAAGCCTCCTGCTTTTGGTTTTCAGTCTTATTTTTACAGTAGCCTCAAGACTTCTCCATCTATACAGCACCAATGATAAAACATCTATGTTACAGATGAAAAATTTCTCCACAGTGAGGGACTCCCAGAGAGATTCACAGAGTTACATGGAGAAGAGAAGAGGGAGGAGGGAGGTAGAGGTGACCAGGATGAGATGAGGTGGAATCAAAAGAGGAGAGAGCAAGCTAGCCAGTAATCACTTCCTTATGTGCACTCCATAGTGTGGACCACTCAGAGATGTTCATAGAGTTATACAGAGAAGAGAAGAGGGAGGAAGGGACAGAGGTGGCCAGGAGGATAAAGGGGAGAATCAAAAGGAGAGAGACAGACCCAGCCAGTAATCAGTTTCTTAAGTGTTTCTCCACCGTCTGGGACACACAAAAAGATTCACAGAGTTGGGTAGAGAAGAGAAGGGGGAGGGAGGAGATAGAGGCGACCTGGTAGAGACAAAAGAGAGTCCAAAGTGGGAGAGAGCAGTCAAGCCAGTAATCTTGCTCTGAAGTAAAAATGGGTACTGAAGATTGTGTTCTTAAAGGTACAAAATGGATAATAAATACCAAAAAACAAAGATTAAAAATCTAGAGTAGAGGTCGGATTTTCAAACACAATAGTAAAGGAAAAAAGTCACAAAAATTATAAAAAAAAATATATATATATATGAAGTTTGCTTTAAAAAATAGGGTCTCTCTTTTTTTTGCCAAGTAATAGTAGGTTATAAAAATGAAAATTAAAGGAGTAATATGATTAAAAAATTTAAAAAAATAAAAGAAAATTAAATAATAGTTAAAATAGTAAAAATATATCAAGGACTTTCTCTGGTGATGTTGTGGGCAGTGTGGGGCCAGTTCATTTTCAGATATTTCCTTGATCCAGCTTATATTTCTCAAGATCATAGGCCCCTTCCTATGCAGTCGGTACTAACTACAGGGTTTTAATTTATTGCACCTGTCACTTCCAAGGAGGTTCCCTCTGTTTTAGCTTCTTCTGTTTTCTTCAGTGTCTGATTTCTGCCCTGACACAATGGGGGTGGTGGTGGACACTTTTATAGGCTCACTTGTTCAGTCGTGCTGTGGGGAGGAAGGGATGCTGCAAACAAATAACAATGGCATGTGCTCGCAGCGTCTCAGCCACACTTGGTTTGGTGTCGCTTACAGAGTGTGTGCTTTTCTTGTCTACACTGCTTAGGCTCTTGATTGCTTTGCTGGGAACTCTTTGAGGCCAGCCTTGGGTTGTATGGACTTCTGAGGTCTAAGCTGCTCAGGTTCAGGTACTCGGGAAGTCCTCAGAGGCGCAGACTTGGTTGGGCCTGCATTTTGTGCCCTTCCCAGGTCCAAGAAGCTCAGGTGACCATGTGTTTGGCAAGCATAGTTGCTGTGACTTATCACCTCCCCTGTCCCTGCTGCTTGGTTTTCTGGGTGTACAACCGGTGCACCTTCTCAGGTGGATATTGCCCATCCAGAATCCCAAGAAGTCTTGGTTAGCAACAAAGCCTGCTTGCAGTTTGGTAGATAATGTCTTTCTGGGGCCACAGTTGCCCCCTTCTGGCTCTGACTGCCCTCGCCTGTCTGTCTCTGGAGGATGATGTGCTGGCCAGCAGCCGGCTAGCTCTGCTCAGTCCTTTGTTCTGTGAGCAGGCCTGACAGTGTCTTGCTGATGCTGCTGCTAAGTCACTTCAGTCATGTCCGACTCTGTGTGACCCCATAGACAGCAGCCCACCAGGCTCCCCCATCCCTGGGATTCTCCAGGCAAGAATACTGGAGTGAGTTGCCATTTCCTTCTCCAATTCATAAAAGAGAAAAGTGAAAGTGAAGTCGCTCAGTCTGTCTGACTGTTAGCGACCCCATGGACTGCAGCCCACCAGGCTACTCCGTCCATTGGATTTTCCAGGCAAGAGTACTGGGGTGGGGTGCCATTGCCTTCCCTGGACAGTGTCTTAGGTTAGAGCTTTTCGCGTGGTAGCTATTCCACAATCTGGTTTGGTAGCCCAAGTTAGTTCCCTCAGATTGCCCTTGGGGCATTTAGGCCCGGTCCTTACTCTAAGCAATGCAGCCCGCACCTCCCTGCCCAGCCCCCGCTTGCTAGTGCTGGATGCAGGCGTCTGTGCTGCTTCTCCACTGGGGGAGTTACCATTGGGCACGTAATCTATGTGTTTTAATTATTTATTTATTTTTCCTCCCTGTTATGTTGCCCTCTGTGCTTCCAAGGCTCGCCACAGACTTGGCAGTGAGAGTGTTTCCTGGTGTTTGGAAACTTCTCTTTTTATTAAGACTCCCTTCCCGGGATGGAGCTCTGTCCCTACCTCTTTTGTCTCTTTTTATCTTTTATATTTTTTCCTACCTTCTTTCAAATACAATGGGCTGCTTTTCTGGGTGCCTGATGTCCTCTGCCAGCTTTCAGAAGTTGTTTTGTGGAATTTACTCAGTGTTCAAATGTTCTTTTGGTGAATTTGTAGGGGAGAAAGTAGTCTCCCCATCCTATTCCTCTGCCATCTTAGGACGGCCCCTCTCACAAAGTATTTAAATGTGGTTGGAAGCACTTTTTCTTTTAAGTAATTTTATGTCTTCTCTATTCTTGTTTACACTATTTATTTGTTTATCATTCTTCTTAAATAATACTAGGTTGATTTAGTCTCAGCCTCTTTCTGAATTATCACAAATTCTGAGTCACTGGGGTCTCAATTACAATAAAACAAAATTTCCTTAATTCAGAACCCTAGTCAAAATTTGTTATAGCCTGGTTATAGTAGTCATGCTAAAAAAATATTTTTAAGAGTGTTTACTCCATGGAGAATCAGCCAGAGTCCTATGGGAGATTAGGAAATAGCAGTTTTTTTTTTTTAACTGGCTATTAAACATTTATATTTAATTCAAATAAGTGCTGAGTTGCATAAATGTTGGAACATCTAGAGTTTATGTATGTAAAAATGCCTTCTAAGTGCTCTATTGAATATGTAAGAATTAGGATATTAATTGCATTCGACTCTTTAAAGAAAAGGAAATTGAATCTCAGTTAACAGTTTAAACAAAATTAGAGTAATAGTTACAGTGAACTGGTTTCAGATGTTTTAAAAACTGCAGTAGCAGTATTATTTGAATGTAAATTCTGTGATTTTATAAATTCTTATTAATCCATCAGAGTAAGAAAGTAGTGTTTATTAAAATTTGCACTGAGTAGTTTTGATATGCTAATGGCATTATAATAACTCTGAAAATAGTAAAACTTCAGGAACTTCTTCACCAGTTCTGAATTAATAATCATAAATGCATACATGTGAATTGATACAGATTTGTTCTGTTTAAGTTATGATGCAATAAGCTGTAAAAAAAAAAAGCATGTTTTGCATTCAGAAATGAAATCCTTCCAACAAGAAGATGGAATGAATGTCAAAGTTAACCAAGACTGAGCAACTCCCTAATAATGGAGTTGTTAGAGGTTTCTTATTTACTACTGAGTCTTTTGGGGAAGGGGAAAAAAAAGCGAATTCTCTGCTTCAGTGCCTTTTACAGTAATGTTAGTTTGTCTCTATTGTGTAATTCATTGCTCTTAACTTATGGATCTTATATTTTAAGAGAAAGAGCAAACGAAATAACACAGAGTTCATTGGATCAACTAGAATTTTAAAAAATTAGCTCTTTGGAATTTTTTAATTAATTAGAACTCTCGTCTCCCACCCCCTTTGCCATTATGGATGAAAGGAAGAGAGACAGACTATTCTATACAAACATAGCTGAACATCCAATGCAGAATAAGAATTAGTGAAATCTGTTTAATGATTAATAATTTTCAATAACAAAAGGGGACAGAAGCTTAGAAAAAAAATAAAACCATTTGATTTTTGGAAGGTAAATATTGTATTTCCATTAATGAATGTTTCTAATCCAGGTAGTTCCAGAGACTTTAGTTAACTAAAAGCTATTGAATAAAATATCTTGGTTAATCATTTTTCTAATTAACTAAGGATTAATTCAAGTATATAATAAAACTGGGGCAAGGATGCTTTGCTTAACATGTCTGGAGCTTTAAGTTGTGCATTTTTTTTTGTTTGTTGACCACTGATCCAGTTGTGTCTGTCTTGATTAAGGATTTTTGGTTGCAAATAACAAAAATCTACTGCAAACTAGATGAAAACAAAACAGTAATTTATATTAAGGATATAAGAGGTTCTCATGGAACCCAATGGCAAAAAGTGTAGCCCGGGCACATGAGAGAGAATAACTAGGAATGAAAAGCTGAAAATGGCCATGGGAGTTTTCCACCTTCTTTTTCCTTCCCCATCCCTGGAACCAAAGGATCTCCAGTTTATCTCAGTTTCTTTCAACTTATATGCTTTATTCTTCTCACTCCCTCAGCACCTAGACAAATAGGGATTATCCTAGAGCTACCAAGTTTACATATTCTAAATGTAGGCAATCAGCAGAGACTTACTAACATTTCTGAATTTTAATTCCCAGTTCTGATTGACCCAGTTTGGATCAGATGTCAACCCAGAATTTGATTATCTACTACTAGGAAGGGCAAGATTATGAGGTATACACGTGGCTATTAGGCCCCCATCCTGTGAAAGGACATAAGTTTCCTACAGCAAGGGAGGTTGTGGGCTGAACTGATTATCAAGTAGTATCTACCAGGGAGTAGAATCAGTTATGCAGAATATTTTTAGTTCGTGTAAGAAAATTTAAAAAAAAAAAAAAAACCAACTAAAAAAAAACAACTAAAAAAAAATAAAATAAAAAAATAAAAAAATAAAATTATTGAAGGTCACATGAGAAATTATGACTGAATCCTAAGTTTGGTTTCTATTAATAGTTTTTTCCTAAATGCTACCAGTCATGTAACCAGAGTATCTAATAAAATTTTAATATAATTTAAAAATGTATATGATAAAGGTAATATTTGATTACTATTTTGTCTAAGCAAAGTAAATATAGAGGAAAATAAAAATACTACTCCCTTGTCATTTCAGTGAAGCAGAAGACACCAAAAGTCCATGGGCTACATCCTTTTTTTTTTTAAAATACAGTGACTTTTTAAAAGAAGCATAAAAACAGAGGATGATTTTGAAGAGCAAATAAGTGGACTATATGGTTTAATATTATTAGGAAGAAACAGTCATATAAATATGGTATTTTGTCTACTGGGAAATCCAGATCATAAAATGAATCTGTTTTTCCCCTTTTGATCTATTCATTCATTTAATGTTTATTTATTGAACATCTTTCATCTGCTCAGTCATGTTTTAGGCACTGAGGATACAATGGTGAAGAGAACAAAGTTCCTGCTTTCAGTAGAGTTTGGATTCTAGAGGATGATGCAGGCAGCAAATAAATAAATAAATAATATATAATATAAGAGTAATAAGGGCTGTGAGGCTTATGAACCAAGATAAAAAAAGGGGATAAAGAATAAATAAACAACACTGATCAGAAGATGTACCTTTGATGAGGTGATATTGAGCAGAGACTTGAATGAAGAAGGGCATGTGAATTTCAAGAAGAGCATTTTAGACAGAGAGAACAGAATGTGAAACAGCCCTGATGTGGGAGCTTGCTTGACATGTTCAGGAAACAGGAAGGAGACCAGTGTAATAATGTGTATATACATGTATTGTTGTTGTTATTGTTTAGTTGCTAAGTCATTTCCAACTCTTTTGTGACCCAACAGACTGTAGCCCCCCATGGGATTTCCCAGGCAAAAAAACCTGGAGTGGGTTGCCATTTCTTTCTTCAGGGGATCTTTCTGACCGAAGGATCGAACCCACGTCTTCTGCCTTGGCAGTTGGATTCTTTATCACTGAAACATCAGGGAAGTGCCATATACATGTAAATTCAGATGGAAGTTGTTGGAACATTTTTTGATTGCTAATTTAATCTCCTTACTAATTATAGGTTTGTTCACATTATCAGTTTATTCCTGATTTAGTCTCGATAGGTTGTATTTTTTATTTTTTAGTAATTTATCCATTTCTTCCAGGTTATCGAGATTGTTGGCATGTAATTGTTGTTAGTACTTTATGATCTCTTTTAAAAAAATTTATTTATTTTTAATTGAAAGATAATTGCTTCATAATATTGTGTTGATTTCTGTGTACAACAACTGGATCAGCCATTGTTTGTTGTTCACTCGCCCAGTCATGTCCGACTCTTTGCAACTCCATGGACTGCAGCACACCAGGCCTCCCTGTCCCTCACCATCTTCCAAAGTTTGCCCAAGTTCATGTCCATTGCCTCGGTGATACCATTCAGCCATACCATCCTCTGACGCCCTCTTCTCCTCTGCCCTCAGTCTTTCCCAGAATCAGGGTTTTTTCCAGTGAGTTGGCTGTTTGCATCAGATGACCAAAATACTAAAGTTTCAGCTTCAGCATCAGTCCTTCCAATGAGTATTCATGGTTTATTGCCCTTAAGATTGACTGGTTTGATCTCCTTACTGTCCAAGGGACTTTCAGGAGTCCCTTTACAACTTCACAATGGTGTGTTGGTTTCTCCCGTACAATAACTGAATCATCCATAATTATACTTGTATTCCCTTCCTCTTGAGCCTCCCTCTCCTCCCCCCATGCCACCCCTGTAGATCATCACAGAGCACCATTCTGGGCTCCCTGTGTTATATAGCAACTTCTCACCTCCTATATGACCTCCTATAATTTTAATTTATGTGACATCAGTTTTTGTTGTAATATCTCCTCTAAAATTTCTTTTTTAAAATTTTATTCTATTTTCCTTAGTTATTCTGGCTGAAGTTTTTAAAATTGTATTTTCATTCAAAAAGAACAAACAATATTTTCTATTGTTTGTTTCATTTATTCATGCTTTGGTATATGCTTTGTAAATATTTCCTCCCATTCCATAGGTTGCCTTTTCATGTTTTAAATTGTTACTTTTCCTGTGTAGTTTTTAAATATGATGTAGTTCTACTTGTTGATATCTGTTTTTATTGCTTGTGCTTTTAGTGTCATACCAAAATCACTGCCCAGTCCAATATTAAGGACTTTCTTCCCTATGTTTTCTTCTAAGAGTTTCAGGGTATCAGGTCTTAGGTTTAATATTTTATCCTATTTCAAGTTAACTTTTGTGAGTGGTATAAGATAGGGACTCAGTTTAATTTTTCTGCATCTGATTATTCAATTTTCCTAATATAATTTGCTGACCATACTTTCTTCATTGAATGTTTTTTGAACCTGTGTCAAATATTGGTTGACCATATATGTGGAGTTTCTTTCTGGGCTCTCAATTCTATTCTATTGCTCTGTGTGTCTGTGTTATGCAAATTTCATAACATTTTGATTACTGTAACAATGTAGTATAGTTTGAAATTAGGAAGTGTGATTATTTCATCTTTGTTCTTTTTTCTTATGATTATATTGGATATTTGGAGTCTTTTTTGGTTCCACAAAAATGTTGTGATTTTTTTTTTCTATTTCTGTCAAAAATGTCATTGGAATTTTGATAGAGATTCTATTTAATGTACAGATGGCTTTGGATACTTGAGCATTTTAACACTCTTAATTCTTCTAATCTATGAACACAGGATAGATATCTTTCCATTTGTTTCTGTCTTTTTCAGTTGCTTTCATTAAGGTATATAGTTTTCATTGTACATATGTTTACTAAAGGCAGTTGACCCTTGAAAAACATGAGTTTGAACTGTGCAGATCCACATACATGAATTTTTTCAATAATAAATACTACAGTACAACATAATTCACAATTGGTTGAATCCATGGAGGTGGGAGATGGGGTTAGAGAGGAACAACATACATGGAGGACATACGCCTATAAGCTATATGCAGACATTTGGCTGCACAGGGCATCAGTACCACAACCCCATGTTGTTCAAGGGAAAACTGTATTTCACTGCTTTTGATAATGTTGTAAATGGGTTACCTTTTTTTTCAGATGTTTTGTGTTAGTGTATAGAAATGAAACTGATTTTATATGTTGAATTTATATCCTGCAACTTTATTGAATTGGTTGATTAGGTCCAATACTTTTGTGGCTGACTCTTTAGAATTTTTCTAAGTATGGGATCATATCATCTGCAGAAAATAATAATTTTCTTTTTTCCTTTCCAATTTAGATTCCTTTTATTTTCTCTCTTTTTAATTTTTTAAATTATGAAAATGTTATAACACATTGATAGGAGACTTGGCAAATACAGAACAAGGTTACATATCAGCTCAGTTCATTCGCTCAGTAATGTCCAACTCTTTGCAACCCCATGAACTGAAGCACACCAGGCCTCCCTGTCCATCACCAACTCCTGGAGTCTACCCAAACCCATGTGCATTGAGTCAGTGATGCCATCCAAACATCTCATCCTCTGTCGTCCCCTTCTCCTCCTGCCCTCAGCCCTTCCCAGCATCAGGGTCTTTCCCAATGAGTCAGCTCTTCACTTCAGGTGGCCAAAGTATTGGAGTTTCATCTTTAGCATCAGTCCTTCCAAAGAAATCCCAGGGTTGATCTCCTTCAGAATGGACTGGTTGGATCTCCTTGCAGTCCAACGGACTCTCAAGAGTCTTCTCCAACACCACAGTTAAAAAGCATCAATTCTTCGGCACTCAGCTTTCTTTATAGTCCAGCTCTCATATCTATAAATGACCACTGTAAAAACCATAGCCTTGACTAGCCTTTGTGACATAGTGACATAGTGCCCCTCACTATGTGACAACTAGCCTTTGTTGACAAAGTAATGTCTCTGCTTTTTAATATACTGTCTAGGTTGGTCATAACTTTCCTTCCAAAGAGCAAGTGTCTTTTAATTTCATGGCTGCAGTCACCATCCACAGTGATTTTGGAGCCCCCCCAAAAATAAAGTCAGCCACTGTTTCCACTGTTTCCCCATCTATTTGCCATGAAGTGATGGGACTGGATGCCATGATCTTAGTTTTCTGAATGTTGAACTTTAAGACAACTTTTTCACTCTCCTCTTTCACATTCATTAGGAAGCTCTTTAGTTCTTTGCTTTCTGCGATAAGGGAGGTGTCATCTGCATATCTGAGGTTATTGATATTTCTCCCAGCAATCTTGATTCCAGCTTGTGCTTCTTCCAGCCCAGCATTTCTCATGATGTACTCTGCATATAAGTTAAATAAGCACAGTGACAATATACAGCCTTGACATACTCCTTTCCCGATTTGGAACCAGTCTGTTGTTCCATGTCCAGTTCTAACTGTTGCTTCCTGACCTACATACAGGTTTCTCAAGAGGTAGGTCAGGTGTTCTGCTATTCCCATCTCTTTCAGAATTTTCCACAGTTTATTGNCTGTCTCTTATACACATCTAGATGTGTATAAGAGACAGGTCTTTGGGTGTTTCACCTTGGGTTTATCCTGTTTGAGACTCTCTGGTTTTCTTGGCCTTGGGTGATTATTTCCTTCCCCATTTTAGGGAAGTTTTCATCTATTATCTCCTCAAGTATTTTCTCATGGTCTTCCTTTTTTCCTTCTTCTTCTTCTTCTGGGACTCATATGATTCGAATGTTGGGGCATTTAACATTGTTGCAGAGGTCTCTGAGATTGTCCTCATTTCTTTTGATTCGTTTTTCTTTTTTCCTCTCTGATTCATTTATTTCTACCATTTCTACCATTCTATTTCACTAATCCTGTATTCTGCCGCCATTATTCTGCTATTTGTTCCCTCCAGAGTGTTTTTTTAATCTCATTTATTGCATTATTCATTATATATTGACTCTGTTTTATTTCCTCTAGGTCCTTGTTAAAACTTTCTTGCATCTTCTCAATCCTTGTCTCTAGGCTATTTATCTGTGATTACATTTTGTTTTCAAGATTTTGGATCATTTTCACTATCATTATTCAGAATTCTTTATCAGGTAGATTTCCTATCTCTTCCTCTTTTGTTTGGTTTGGTGGGCATTTCTCCTGTTCCTTTACCTGCTGGGTATTCCTCTGTCTCTTCATCTTGTTTATATTGCTGTGTTTGGGGTGGCCTTTCTGTATTCTGTCAGTTTGTGGAGTTTTCTTTATTGTGGAGTTTCCTCACTGTGGGTGTGTTTGTATCGGTGGCTTGTCTAGGTTTCTTGGTTAGGGAAGCTTGTTCAGTGTTGTGGTGGGTGGAGCTGGATTTCTTCTCTCTGGAGTGCAATGAATTGTCCAGTAATGTTTTATGGGATGTCAATGGGTTTGGAGTGACTTTGGGCAGCCTCTATATTGAAACTCAGGTCTATGTTCCTGTGTTTCTGGAGAATCTGCATGGTATGTCTTGCTCTGGAACTTGTTGGCCCTTGGGTGGTGCTTGGTTTCAGTGTAGGTATGGAGGCGTTTGATGAGCTCCTGTTGATTAATGTTCCCTGGAGTCAGGAGTTCTCTGGTTTTCTCAGAATTTGGACTTAAGCCTCCTGCTTTTGGTTTTCAGTCTTATTTTTACAGTAGCCTCAAGACTTCTCCATCTATACAGCACCAATGATAAAACATCTATGTTACAGATGAAAAATTTCTCCACAGTGAGGGACTCCCAGAGAGATTCACAGAGTTACATGGAGAAGAGAAGAGGGAGGAGGGAGGTAGAGGTGACCAGGATGAGATGAGGTGGAATCAAAAGAGGAGAGAGCAAGCTAGCCAGTAATCACTTCCTTATGTGCACTCCATAGTGTGGACCACTCAGAGATGTTCATAGAGTTATACAGAGAAGAGAAGAGGGAGGAAGGGACAGAGGTGGCCAGGAGGATAAAGGGGAGAATCAAAAGGAGAGAGACAGACCCAGCCAGTAATCAGTTTCTTAAGTGTTTCTCCACCGTCTGGGACACACAAAAAGATTCACAGAGTTGGGTAGAGAAGAGAAGGGGGAGGGAGGAGATAGAGGCGACCTGGTAGAGACAAAAGAGAGTCCAAAGTGGGAGAGAGCAGTCAAGCCAGTAATCTTGCTCTGAAGTAAAAATGGGTACTGAAGATTGTGTTCTTAAAGGTACAAAATGGATAATAAATACCAAAAAACAAAGATTAAAAATCTAGAGTAGAGGTCGGATTTTCAAACACAATAGTAAAGGAAAAAAGTCACAAAAATTATAAAAAAAAATATATATATATATGAAGTTTGCTTTAAAAAATAGGGTCTNTAAAGGTACAAAATGGATAATAAATACCAAAAAACAAAGATTAAAAATCTAGAGTAGAGGTCGGATTTTCAAACACAATAGTAAAGGAAAAAAGTCACAAAAATTATAAAAAAAAATATATATATATATGAAGTTTGCTTTAAAAAATAGGGTCTCTCTTTTTTTTGCCAAGTAATAGTAGGTTATAAAAATGAAAATTAAAGGAGTAATATGATTAAAAAATTTAAAAAAATAAAAGAAAATTAAATAATAGTTAAAATAGTAAAAATATATCAAGGACTTTCTCTGGTGATGTTGTGGGCAGTGTGGGGCCAGTTCATTTTCAGATATTTCCTTGATCCAGCTTATATTTCTCAAGATCATAGGCCCCTTCCTATGCAGTCGGTACTAACTACAGGGTTTTAATTTATTGCACCTGTCACTTCCAAGGAGGTTCCCTCTGTTTTAGCTTCTTCTGTTTTCTTCAGTGTCTGATTTCTGCCCTGACACAATGGGGGTGGTGGTGGACACTTTTATAGGCTCACTTGTTCAGTCGTGCTGTGGGGAGGAAGGGATGCTGCAAACAAATAACAATGGCATGTGCTCGCAGCGTCTCAGCCACACTTGGTTTGGTGTCGCTTACAGAGTGTGTGCTTTTCTTGTCTACACTGCTTAGGCTCTTGATTGCTTTGCTGGGAACTCTTTGAGGCCAGCCTTGGGTTGTATGGACTTCTGAGGTCTAAGCTGCTCAGGTTCAGGTACTCGGGAAGTCCTCAGAGGCGCAGACTTGGTTGGGCCTGCATTTTGTGCCCTTCCCAGGTCCAAGAAGCTCAGGTGACCATGTGTTTGGCAAGCATAGTTGCTGTGACTTATCACCTCCCCTGTCCCTGCTGCTTGGTTTTCTGGGTGTACAACCGGTGCACCTTCTCAGGTGGATATTGCCCATCCAGAATCCCAAGAAGTCTTGGTTAGCAACAAAGCCTGCTTGCAGTTTGGTAGATAATGTCTTTCTGGGGCCACAGTTGCCCCCTTCTGGCTCTGACTGCCCTCGCCTGTCTGTCTCTGGAGGATGATGTGCTGGCCAGCAGCCGGCTAGCTCTGCTCAGTCCTTTGTTCTGTGAGCAGGCCTGACAGTGTCTTGCTGATGCTGCTGCTAAGTCACTTCAGTCATGTCCGACTCTGTGTGACCCCATAGACAGCAGCCCACCAGGCTCCCCCATCCCTGGGATTCTCCAGGCAAGAATACTGGAGTGAGTTGCCATTTCCTTCTCCAATGCATGAAAGAGAAAAGTGAAAGTGAAGTCGCTCAGTCTGTCTGACTGTTAGCGACCCCATGGACTGCAGCCCACCAGGCTACTCCGTCCATTGGATTTTCCAGGCAAGAGTACTGGGGTGGGGTGCCATTGCCTTCCCTGGACAGTGTCTTAGGTTAGAGCTTTTCGCGTGGTAGCTATTCCACAATCTGGTTTGGTAGCCCAAGTTAGTTCCCTCAGATTGCCCTTGGGGCATTTAGGCCCGGTCCTTACTCTAAGCAATGCAGCCCGCACCTCCCTGCCCAGCCCCCGCTTGCTAGTGCTGGATGCAGGCGTCTGTGCTGCTTCTCCACTGGGGGAGTTACCATTGGGCACGTAATCTATGTGTTTTAATTATTTATTTATTTTTCCTCCCTGTTATGTTGCCCTCTGTGCTTCCAAGGCTCGCCACAGACTTGGCAGTGAGAGTGTTTCCTGGTGTTTGGAAACTTCTCTTTTTATTAAGACTCCCTTCCCGGGATGGAGCTCTGTCCCTACCTCTTTTGTCTCTTTTTATCTTTTATATTTTTTCCTACCTTCTTTCAAATACAATGGGCTGCTTTTCTGGGTGCCTGATGTCCTCTGCCAGCTTTCAGAAGTTGTTTTGTGGAATTTACTCAGTGTTCAAATGTTCTTTTGGTGAATTTGTAGGGGAGAAAGTAGTCTCCCCATCCTATTCCTCTGCCATCTTAGGACGGCCCCTCTCACAAAGTATTTAAATGTGGTTGGAAGCACTTTTTCTTTTAAGTAATTTTATGTCTTCTCTATTCTTGTTTACACTATTTATTTGTTTATCATTCTTCTTAAATAATACTAGGTTGATTTAGTCTCAGCCTCTTTCTGAATTATCACAAATTCTGAGTCACTGGGGTCTCAATTACAATAAAACAAAATTTCCTTAATTCAGAACCCTAGTCAAAATTTGTTATAGCCTGGTTATAGTAGTCATGCTAAAAAAATATTTTTAAGAGTGTTTACTCCATGGAGAATCAGCCAGAGTCCTATGGGAGATTAGGAAATAGCAGTTTTTTTTTTTTAACTGGCTATTAAACATTTATATTTAATTCAAATAAGTGCTGAGTTGCATAAATGTTGGAACATCTAGAGTTTATGTATGTAAAAATGCCTTCTAAGTGCTCTATTGAATATGTAAGAATTAGGATATTAATTGCATTCGACTCTTTAAAGAAAAGGAAATTGAATCTCAGTTAACAGTTTAAACAAAATTAGAGTAATAGTTACAGTGAACTGGTTTCAGATGTTTTAAAAACTGCAGTAGCAGTATTATTTGAATGTAAATTCTGTGATTTTATAAATTCTTATTAATCCATCAGAGTAAGAAAGTAGTGTTTATTAAAATTTGCACTGAGTAGTTTTGATATGCTAATGGCATTATAATAACTCTGAAAATAGTAAAACTTCAGGAACTTCTTCACCAGTTCTGAATTAATAATCATAAATGCATACATGTGAATTGATACAGATTTGTTCTGTTTAAGTTATGATGCAATAAGCTGTAAAAAAAAAAAGCATGTTTTGCATTCAGAAATGAAATCCTTCCAACAAGAAGATGGAATGAATGTCAAAGTTAACCAAGACTGAGCAACTCCCTAATAATGGAGTTGTTAGAGGTTTCTTATTTACTACTGAGTCTTTTGGGGAAGGGGAAAAAAAAGCGAATTCTCTGCTTCAGTGCCTTTTACAGTAATGTTAGTTTGTCTCTATTGTGTAATTCATTGCTCTTAACTTATGGATCTTATATTTTAAGAGAAAGAGCAAACGAAATAACACAGAGTTCATTGGATCAACTAGAATTTTAAAAAATTAGCTCTTTGGAATTTTTTAATTAATTAGAACTCTCGTCTCCCACCCCCTTTGCCATTATGGATGAAAGGAAGAGAGACAGACTATTCTATACAAACATAGCTGAACATCCAATGCAGAATAAGAATTAGTGAAATCTGTTTAATGATTAATAATTTTCAATAACAAAAGGGGACAGAAGCTTAGAAAAAAAATAAAACCATTTGATTTTTGGAAGGTAAATATTGTATTTCCATTAATGAATGTTTCTAATCCAGGTAGTTCCAGAGACTTTAGTTAACTAAAAGCTATTGAATAAAATATCTTGGTTAATCATTTTTCTAATTAACTAAGGATTAATTCAAGTATATAATAAAACTGGGGCAAGGATGCTTTGCTTAACATGTCTGGAGCTTTAAGTTGTGCATTTTTTTTTGTTTGTTGACCACTGATCCAGTTGTGTCTGTCTTGATTAAGGATTTTTGGTTGCAAATAACAAAAATCTACTGCAAACTAGATGAAAACAAAACAGTAATTTATATTAAGGATATAAGAGGTTCTCATGGAACCCAATGGCAAAAAGTGTAGCCCGGGCACATGAGAGAGAATAACTAGGAATGAAAAGCTGAAAATGGCCATGGGAGTTTTCCACCTTCTTTTTCCTTCCCCATCCCTGGAACCAAAGGATCTCCAGTTTATCTCAGTTTCTTTCAACTTATATGCTTTATTCTTCTCACTCCCTCAGCACCTAGACAAATAGGGATTATCCTAGAGCTACCAAGTTTACATATTCTAAATGTAGGCAATCAGCAGAGACTTACTAACATTTCTGAATTTTAATTCCCAGTTCTGATTGACCCAGTTTGGATCAGATGTCAACCCAGAATTTGATTATCTACTACTAGGAAGGGCAAGATTATGAGGTATACACGTGGCTATTAGGCCCCCATCCTGTGAAAGGACATAAGTTTCCTACAGCAAGGGAGGTTGTGGGCTGAACTGATTATCAAGTAGTATCTACCAGGGAGTAGAATCAGTTATGCAGAATATTTTTAGTTCGTGTAAGAAAATTTAAAAAAAAAAAAAAAACCAACTAAAAAAAAACAACTAAAAAAAAATAAAATAAAAAAATAAAAAAATAAAATTATTGAAGGTCACATGAGAAATTATGACTGAATCCTAAGTTTGGTTTCTATTAATAGTTTTTTCCTAAATGCTACCAGTCATGTAACCAGAGTATCTAATAAAATTTTAATATAATTTAAAAATGTATATGATAAAGGTAATATTTGATTACTATTTTGTCTAAGCAAAGTAAATATAGAGGAAAATAAAAATACTACTCCCTTGTCATTTCAGTGAAGCAGAAGACACCAAAAGTCCATGGGCTACATCCTTTTTTTTTTTAAAATACAGTGACTTTTTAAAAGAAGCATAAAAACAGAGGATGATTTTGAAGAGCAAATAAGTGGACTATATGGTTTAATATTATTAGGAAGAAACAGTCATATAAATATGGTATTTTGTCTACTGGGAAATCCAGATCATAAAATGAATCTGTTTTTCCCCTTTTGATCTATTCATTCATTTAATGTTTATTTATTGAACATCTTTCATCTGCTCAGTCATGTTTTAGGCACTGAGGATACAATGGTGAAGAGAACAAAGTTCCTGCTTTCAGTAGAGTTTGGATTCTAGAGGATGATGCAGGCAGCAAATAAATAAATAAATAATATATAATATAAGAGTAATAAGGGCTGTGAGGCTTATGAACCAAGATAAAAAAAGGGGATAAAGAATAAATAAACAACACTGATCAGAAGATGTACCTTTGATGAGGTGATATTGAGCAGAGACTTGAATGAAGAAGGGCATGTGAATTTCAAGAAGAGCATTTTAGACAGAGAGAACAGAATGTGAAACAGCCCTGATGTGGGAGCTTGCTTGACATGTTCAGGAAACAGGAAGGAGACCAGTGTAATAATGTGTATATACATGTATTGTTGTTGTTATTGTTTAGTTGCTAAGTCATTTCCAACTCTTTTGTGACCCAACAGACTGTAGCCCCCCATGGGATTTCCCAGGCAAAAAAACCTGGAGTGGGTTGCCATTTCTTTCTTCAGGGGATCTTTCTGACCGAAGGATCGAACCCACGTCTTCTGCCTTGGCAGTTGGATTCTTTATCACTGAAACATCAGGGAAGTGCCATATACATGTAAATTCAGATGGAAGTTGTTGGAACATTTTTTGATTGCTAATTTAATCTCCTTACTAATTATAGGTTTGTTCACATTATCAGTTTATTCCTGATTTAGTCTCGATAGGTTGTATTTTTTATTTTTTAGTAATTTATCCATTTCTTCCAGGTTATCGAGATTGTTGGCATGTAATTGTTGTTAGTACTTTATGATCTCTTTTAAAAAAATTTATTTATTTTTAATTGAAAGATAATTGCTTCATAATATTGTGTTGATTTCTGTGTACAACAACTGGATCAGCCATTGTTTGTTGTTCACTCGCCCAGTCATGTCCGACTCTTTGCAACTCCATGGACTGCAGCACACCAGGCCTCCCTGTCCCTCACCATCTTCCAAAGTTTGCCCAAGTTCATGTCCATTGCCTCGGTGATACCATTCAGCCATACCATCCTCTGACGCCCTCTTCTCCTCTGCCCTCAGTCTTTCCCAGAATCAGGGTTTTTTCCAGTGAGTTGGCTGTTTGCATCAGATGACCAAAATACTAAAGTTTCAGCTTCAGCATCAGTCCTTCCAATGAGTATTCATGGTTTATTGCCCTTAAGATTGACTGGTTTGATCTCCTTACTGTCCAAGGGACTTTCAGGAGTCCCTTTACAACTTCACAATGGTGTGTTGGTTTCTCCCGTACAATAACTGAATCATCCATAATTATACTTGTATTCCCTTCCTCTTGAGCCTCCCTCTCCTCCCCCCATGCCACCCCTGTAGATCATCACAGAGCACCATTCTGGGCTCCCTGTGTTATATAGCAACTTCTCACCTCCTATATGACCTCCTATAATTTTAATTTATGTGACATCAGTTTTTGTTGTAATATCTCCTCTAAAATTTCTTTTTTAAAATTTTATTCTATTTTCCTTAGTTATTCTGGCTGAAGTTTTTAAAATTGTATTTTCATTCAAAAAGAACAAACAATATTTTCTATTGTTTGTTTCATTTATTCATGCTTTGGTATATGCTTTGTAAATATTTCCTCCCATTCCATAGGTTGCCTTTTCATGTTTTAAATTGTTACTTTTCCTGTGTAGTTTTTAAATATGATGTAGTTCTACTTGTTGATATCTGTTTTTATTGCTTGTGCTTTTAGTGTCATACCAAAATCACTGCCCAGTCCAATATTAAGGACTTTCTTCCCTATGTTTTCTTCTAAGAGTTTCAGGGTATCAGGTCTTAGGTTTAATATTTTATCCTATTTCAAGTTAACTTTTGTGAGTGGTATAAGATAGGGACTCAGTTTAATTTTTCTGCATCTGATTATTCAATTTTCCTAATATAATTTGCTGACCATACTTTCTTCATTGAATGTTTTTTGAACCTGTGTCAAATATTGGTTGACCATATATGTGGAGTTTCTTTCTGGGCTCTCAATTCTATTCTATTGCTCTGTGTGTCTGTGTTATGCAAATTTCATAACATTTTGATTACTGTAACAATGTAGTATAGTTTGANCCGCATCATCTTTTAGGATTTGAAACAGCTCAACTGGAATTCCATCACCTCCACTAGCTTTGTTTGTAGTGATGCTTTCTAAAGCCCACTTGATTTGACATTCCAGAATGCCTGGCTGTAGTGGAGTGATCACACCATCATTATTATATGTTTCGTGAAGATAATTTTTTTGTACAGTTCTTCTGTGTGTTCTTGCCACCACTTCTTAATATCTTCTGCTTCCGTTAGGTCCCTACCATTTCTGTCCTTTATTGAGCCCATGTTTGCATGAAATGTTCCGTTGGTATCTCTAATTTTCTTGAAGAGATCTCTAGTCTTTCCCATTCTGATGTTTTCCTCTATTTCTTTGCATTAATCGCTGAGGAAGGCTTTCTTATCTCTCCTTGCTATTCTTTGGAACTCTGAATTCAAATGGGTATTTCTTTCCTTTTCTCCTTTGCTTTTCTTTTCTTCTTTTCACAGCTATTTGTAAGGCCTCCTCAGATAGCCATTTGCTTTTTTACATTTCTTTTTCTTGGGAATGGTCTTGATCCCTGCCACCTGTACAGTGTCATGGACCTCCATCCCTAGTTCATCAGGCAGTCTGTGTATCAGATCTCATACCTTAAATCTATTTCTCACTTCTACTGTATAATTGTAATGGATTTCATTTAGGTCATACCTGAATAGTCTAATGGTTTTCCCCACTTTCTTCAATTTATGTCTGAATTTGGCAATAAAGAGTTCATGACATGAGCCTCAGTCATCTCCCAGTCTTGTTTTTGCTGACTGTATAGAGCTTCTCGATCTTTGGCTGCAAAGAATATAATCAGTCTGATTTCGGTGTTGACCATCTGGTGATGTCCATGTGTAGAGTCTTCTCTTGTGTTGTTGGAAGAGGGTGTTTGCTATCAGTAGTGCATTCTCTTGGCAAAACTCTATTATCCTTTGCCCTGCTTCATTCTGTACTCCAAGGCAAATTTTTTTGCCTGTTACTCCAGGTGTTTTTTGACTTCCTACTTTTGCATTCCATTCCCCTATAATGAAAAGGACACCCCTTTTGGGTGGTTGATATCTACGTATTTGTGAATTTTCCAGTTTTCTTTCTGTTATTCTTCTCTAGTTTCATTCCATTGTGGAAAGAATAGATACCTGATGTTTTCAGTCTTAAACTTATTAAGATGTGTTTTGTCACTTAATATATGATTTACCTCAGATAACATTCCATGTGAATATTTTCCCTGACAGGTCCACAGTTTTCTAAAATGGCCTATGGTGTTGTTCATGTTTACTATTTCCTGTTGATCTTATGTATGGATGTTCTATTCATTAGTATTGAAAGATTCTTCTATTGTTATGTTGATGTCTAGTTCTTTTAGGTTTTTTTTTTTTTTTGGAGTGTTCAACAAATGTTTAATCAAGGATTCTATAATGAATCAGTATTGAATTTAAAAGATATTCATGTGTGTTAAAAGTGATTAAAATTGAGATTTCACCTCCAATAATCAATTATATTTTTTATTTAAGAAAGCCATATCCATTTAATCTTATTTATAGCACTACAGATTCATATTTTTCATGTTTATACTAATTCAGGTGTTTTCAATTATGAAAAACAGTAACTGATTACCTAATAAAATTTGAAGACAAAAGGAGAAATGGGCAGCAGAAGATGAGATGTTTAGATAGTGATAGCATCACTGACTCAATGGACATGTATCTGAGCAAATTCTGGGAGACAGTGAAGGACAGGGGAGCCTGGCATACTGCAGTCCATGGGGTCACAAAGAGTTGGACACAACTTAGTGACTGAACAACAATAGCATAGAAAATAACTACAGTTATGAATTATTTATGTTGTTAATAAAAGATAATTCCTTTCTCCTTGCATATTATTTACCTGGGTTAATCTTTTCTTATTTCAGGTGTATTTTGATTTTATAAAAATACCTCTTCATATGTACCCCACTATGATCTGTAAGTGGCAATAATGAGTAGTGACACTTCTCCTAGACCATTTAGGAAGAGATGGATCTTAAGGACCACCTTTTAGATGGTTTACAATGTAATGATTTCTTGATTGATGACACACTCCATAGAATATTAGACATAAAAGGATGTAGAAGCAAACTATAAGCAAGTTAAAAAAAAGCCCTCAGAATGGGAGAAAATAATGGCAAACAACAACTGACAAAGAATCTCCTTTTAGTTCAATCATAGCATTTGTTTAACATATTTTGGTGCTCTGATTTTCAGTTCATATATATTTATACTCATTATATTTTTCTGTTTTACTGACCCTTTTATCATTATAAATATCCTTCTTTGTCTCTTATGAACATTTTGAACTTAAAGTCTGTTTTGTTTGCTACAAATATGGCTACATCTACTTTTTTTCTCTTCCACTTGGATGGAATATATTTTTTCATTCTTTCACTTTCAGCCTATATGTAGCCTTAAATATAAAATTAGTCTCCTCTATACTACAAAGCTACAGCCATCAAGGCAGTATGATACTAGTTCAAAAAAACAGAAATATAGAGCAATGGAACTGGATAGAAAACCCACAGATAAACCAATGCACCTATAGTCACCTAATCTATGACAAAGGAAGAAAGAATATACCATGAAGGAAAGATAGTTTCTTCAATAAGTGGTGCTGGGAAAACTAGGCAGCTCTATGTAAAAGAATGAAGTTAGAACACTCCCCAACACCGTTACCAAAAATGAACTCAAAATGGATTAAAGACCTATTGCAAGGCTGGATACTACAAAACTGATAAGGAAAACATAGGCAGAACACTCTTTGATATAAATCACAGCAATGTCTTTTTGGATCCATCTCCTACAGTAGTGACAACAAAACCAGAAATAAACAAGTGAGACGAAATTAAACTTATAAGATTTTGCATGGTTAAAGAAACCATAAACAAGATAAAAAGAGAACCCTCAGAATGCAAAAAATATATATATATATATATATTTTCAAACAATGCAACTGACAAGGGATTAATCTTCAAAATGTATGAACAGCTCATGAAGCTCAATATAAAAAAAACCCCAAACAACCCAATAAAAAAATGGCCAGAAGCCCTAAATAAACATTTATCCAAAGAAGACACAAATGCATGAAAAGATGCCCAATGTCCCTAATTATTATAGAAATGCAAATCAAAACTACAATGAAATATTAGCTCACACCAGTTGGAATGGTCATCATGAAAAAAAAAATCTACAAACAATAAGCCCTGGAGAGGATGTGGAGGAAAAGGAAGCCTCCTACACTACTGGTGAGAGTTTAAATTGGTACAGCCACTATTGAGAACAATATGTAAGTTCCTTTAAAACCTAAAAATAAAACTACCATATGATCCAGCAATCCCACTCCTGGGCATTTACCCACAAAAACAAACAAACAAACAAACAAAAAACTGAAAAAGATCCATGCCCCCCCCCAAGTTCATTGCAACATTATTTACAATAGCCAAGATATGGAAGTAAACAAAGTGCCCATAAACATAGGAATGGAGAAAGAAGATATGGTACATATATTCGATGGAATATTAGCCATAAAAAAACACAAAATTATGCCATTTTCAGAGGTGTGGATGGACCCAGAGACTAAATCAGAAAGAGAAAAACAGCAACAACAAAATTATATATTAGTGCATACATTACTGAGCAAGTAACATACACACCATACACATATGTGGAATCTAGAAAATTGGTACAGATGAACTTACTTGCAAAGCAGAAATAGAAACACAGACATAGAGAACAAATGTACAGATACTAAAGCACGGACAGGGGTAGGATGGATTGGGAGATTGGGATACACACACACACACACACACACACACATATTCAGTTCAGTTCAGTTGAGTCGCTAAGTCATGTCTGACTCTTTACGACCCCATGAACTGCAGCATGCCAGGCCTCCCTGTCCATCACCAACTCCTGGAGTCCACCCAGATACATGTCCATCGAGTTGGTGATGCCATCAAACCATCTCACCCTCTGTCGTCCCCTTCTCCTCCTGCCCTCAACTTTTCCCAGCATCAGGAATTTTCCAAATGAGTCAGCTCTCCACATCAGGTGGCCAAAGTATTGAAGTTTCAGCTTCAGCATCAGTCTTTCCAGTGAATATTCAGGACTGATCTCCTTTAGGATGGACTGGTTGGATCTCCTTGCAGTCCAAGGGACTCTCAAGAGTCTTCTCCAACACCACAGTTCAAAAACATCAATTCTTTGTCACTCAGCTTTCTTTGTAGTCCAACTCTCACATCTATAAATGACCACTAGAAAAACCATAGCTTTGACTAGACAGACCTTTGTTGGCAAAGTAATGTCTCTTCTTTTTAATATTCTGTCTAGGTTGGTCATAACTTTCCTTCCAAGGACCAAGCGTCTTTTAATTTCATGGCTGCAATCACCATCTTGAGTGATTTTGGAGCCCAGAAAAATAAAGTCAGCCACTATTTCCACTGTTTCTCCATCTATTTGCCATGAAGTGATGGGACCAGATGCCATGATCTAC
Source organism: Oreotragus oreotragus (assembly GCA_006410675.1). NCBI lineage: Eukaryota > Metazoa > Chordata > Mammalia > Artiodactyla > Bovidae > Oreotragus > Oreotragus oreotragus. Next base: position 244,052 of record SJYX01020219.1, read on the forward strand.
TATGCATAAAATAGATAACTAAGGAGAACTGACTGTATAGCATAGGAAACTACTCCGTGCTCTGTGATAACTTAAATGGGAAAGAAATCCAAAATGGAGAGAATATATATATACATATAGCTGATTCTCATTGCTGTACAGCAGAAACTGACACAACATTGTAAAGAACTATATTCCAATAAAAAATTAAAATGAGTCTTTTGTAGATAGTATATATTAGATTTTGTTTGTTGAAATGCATGAAGTCACTATATTATTTTGACTGGAGAGTTAAATCCATCTATATTTAATGTAGTTATTAATAGGGAAGAAATTACAATTGCCATTTTGTTAATTGTTTTCTGTTTAGTTTGTAACTCTTTTGTCCCTCTTTTCCTCTTGCTATCTTTCTTTGTGTTTCCTTGATTTTTGTAGCAACATGCTTTCATTCTTTTCCAATTTTTTTTGTGTATTTTTAGACTTAATTTTTTTGTGTGATTTACATGGGAATTATATAAAATATCTTATAGTTCTAACAATCTATTTTTTGTCCATAACGATTTCAATTGCATACAGAAATTCTACTTTTTTTACTTCTTTCCCCCCCACACTTCATGTTATTGATGTCACAAATTACATAATTTGTATTCTGTATCCATTAGCACATTTTATAATAGTGATATTTTTATACTTTGGTCTTTTAGCTTCTATACCAGAGTTAAGTGATTTATGCCTTACCATTAGAGCATTATAATATTCTGTTTTGTTTATATATTTACCTTTGCCAGTGAAATTAATGGTTTCATGTTGCTTTCTATTATCCTTATGTTTCATATTGAAGGACTTCTTTTACTGTTTATTCTAAGGCAAGTATAGTGGTAATGAAATCCCTCAGCCTCTGTTTATCCAGGAAAGTCTTTATCCTTCTTTTCTTGAGGACCATTTTTCCAAAAATAATATTCTTATTTGGCAGATTTTCCCTTTCAGGACTTTGAATATATCATCCTACTCCCTCTTGTTCAGCAAGATTTCTGCTGACAAATCCACTGATAGTTTTATAAGAATTCCCTTTGGCTAAGTATCTTTTCTCTTGAAGATTTCAAAAATATTTGTCTTTTTAATAGTTAACAATTTGATTATAATGTGTCTCAAGGTAGATTACTTTATTTATCATAATTGGAATTCACTGGGCTTCTGATGCTACTGGAAATCAGAGGGAAAATAACTCCAGAAAGAATGAAGAGACATAGCCAGTGCAAAAACAACACCCAGTTGTGAATGTGACTGGTGATGGAAGCCAGGTCTGATGCTGTAAAAAGCATTGTTGCATAGGAACCTGGAATGTTAGGTCCATGAATCAAGGCAAATTGGATGTGGTCAAACAGGAGATAGCAAGAGTGAACATCAACATTTTAGGAATCAGTGAACTAAAATCGACTGGAATGGGTAAATCTAACTCATGACCATTATCCACTATTGTGGGCAAGAATTCCTTAGAAGAAATGAAATAGCCATCATAGTCAACAAAAGAGTCTGAAATGCAGTGCTTGGAGGCAATCTCAAAAATGACAGAATGCTCTCTGTTCATTTCCAAAGTAAGCCATTCAATATCACAGAAGAAGCTGAAGTTGAATGGTTCTATGAGGACCTACAAGACATTTTAGAACTAACAACCCCAAAATGTGTCATTTTCATTACAGGGGACTGGAATGCAAAAGGAGGAGGTTAAGGAACACCTGGAATAACAGGCAAATTTGGCCTTGGAGTACAGAATGAAGCAGGGCAAAGGCTAATAGAGTTTTGCCAAGAGAACACACTGCTCATAGCAAACACCCTCTTCCAACAACACAAGAGAAAACTCTACACATGGACATCACCAGATGGTCAACCCCAAACTCAGACTGATTATATTCTTTGCAGCCAAAGATGGAGAAGCTCTATACAGTCAGCAAAAGCAAGACTGGGAAGTGACTGTGGCTCAGATCATGAACTCCTTATTGCCAAATTCAGACTCAATTGAAGAAAGTGGAGAAAACCACTAGACCAATCAGCTATGACCTAAATCAAATCCCTTATGATTATATAGTGAAAATGAGAAATATATTTAAGGGACTAGATCTGATAGACAGTGTGCCTGATAAACTACAGATGGAGGTTCATGACGTTGTACAGGAGACAGGGATCAAGACCATCCCCAAGAAAAAGAAATGCAAAAAAGCAAAATGGCTATCTGAGGAGGCCTTACAAATAGCTGTGAAAAGAAGAGAAGAGAAATGCAAAGGAGAAAAGGAAAGATATATCCATTTGAATAAAGAGTTCCAAAGAATAGAAAGGATAGATAAGAAAACCTTCCTCAGTGGCTGTACAGATTTGCATTCCCACCATCAGTGTAAGAGGGTTCCCTTTTCTCCACACTCTCTGCAGCATTTATTGCTTGTAGACTTTTGGATTGCAGCCATTCTGACTGGTATGAAATGGTACCTCATTGTGGTTTTGATTTGCATTTCTCTATTATGAGTGATGTTGAGCATCTTTTCATATGTTTGCTAGCCATCTGTATGTCTTCTTTGCAGAAATGTCTATTTAGTTCTTTGGCCCATTTTTTGATTGGGTCATTTATTTTTCTGGATTTGAGCTGCAGGAGTTCCTTGTATATTTTTGAGATTAATTGTTTGTCAGTTGCTTCATTTCCTATTATTTTATCCCATTCAGAAGTCTTTTCACCTTGCTTATAGTTTCCTTTGTTGTGCAGAAGCTTTTAATTTCAATTAGATCCCATTTGTTTACTTTTGCTTTCCTTTCCAGTATTCTTGGAGGTGGGTCATTGAGGATCCTGCTGTGATTTATGTCGGAGAGTGTTTTGCTTATGTTCTCCTCTAGGAGTTTTATAGTTTCTGGTCTTACATTTAGATCTTTAATCCATTTTGAGTTTATTTTTGTGTATGGTTTTAGAAAGTGTTCTAGTTTCATTCTTTTACAAGTGGTTGACCAGTTTACCCAGCACCACTTGTTAAAGAGATTGTCTTTTCTCCATTGTATATTCTTGGCTCCTTTGTTGAAGATAAGGTGTCCATAGGTGTGTGGATTTATCTCTGGGCTTTCTGTTTTGTTCCATTGATGTATATTTCTGTCTTTGTGCCAGTACCATACTGTCTTGATGACTGTGGCTTTGTAGTAGAGCCTGAAGTCAGGCAGGTTGATTCCTCCAGTTCCATTCTTCTTTCTCAAAATTTCTTTGGCTATTCAAGGTTTTTTGTATTTCCATACAGATTGTAAAATTATTTGTTCTAGCTCTGTAAGAAATACTGCTGGAAGCTTGATAGGGATTGCATTGAATCTGTACAGCCACTATGGAGAACAGTCTGAAGATTCCTTAAAAAACTGGAAATAGAACTGCCTTATGATCCAGCAATCCCACAGCTTGGTATACACACTGAAGCAACCAGAATTGAAAGAGACATGTGTACCCCAATGTTCATCGCAGCATTGTTTATGATAGCTAGGACTTGGAAGCAACCTAGATATCCATCAGCAGATGAATGGATAAGAAAGCTGT
>SJYX01020220.1:4247-18467 GCA_006410675.1 Oreotragus oreotragus
TTTTTTTTTGTCCTTTTATTTTTGTTAAAAATGCTGCAGCCAGAAGGCGTACAGTTATTCCAGGGAGAGTAGAAACCAGGGGTTTATCTTTTTGTGTATGTGCGCTTATCTACCTGAACTAAACGAGCCAGTGGAAAATTTCCAGCGATAGGCTGAGCCAGCATCTAAGCATTTGTGGGATGAATCAGCTTATCTACGGAGACACGGCAGTACTGGAAGGTGAAGGGTGAAGTTGTCCTCTTGTTAAACGTGCATATGAAGTTTGTAAGAGAACTGTCCCACCTCATCCCTTTACCCGGAGCCAGGCACTCTTGGTCACTTCTTAAATAATCCTTATTTTGTAACATCATAAAATCTTAGCCTCCAGAGAGAGTTAAGGGATCTAATCTAGCCTTCTCCTTAGTTTAATGGTTTCGAAGCATGTCCTTGGACCAGCTGCCTCAGAGCATAACCTGGGAGCTTATTAGAAATGCAGTTTCTTGGGACTTGCCTGGTTGTTCAGTGGTCCCAGCGCAGGGGACTGGAGTTCAGTCCCTGGTCAGGGGACTAGATCCCACATGCTGCAGCTGAGTTCCAATTTGATGATGTTGCTATTCAGTCACTAAGTCATGTTTGACTCTTTGCTACCCCGTGGACTACTGGAAAAACCATAGCTTTAACCATATGAACATTGGTCGGGAAAGTGTTGTCTCTGCTTTTTAATATGTTATCTAGGTTTGTCATAGCTTTCCTTCCAAGGGGCAAGTGTCTTTTAATTTCATGCTATGACTAAAGACCCCAAGTGCCACATCTAAGACCTGGCACAGCCAAATAAATAAATATTTAAAAAAAGAAGAATGTAATTTCTTGGACACCTCAGACTTAGTTAATTAGCAACTATTGGTGGGAGTGACCCTAGAGATCTGTGAACAAACCTTCCAAGTGATTCCGATGGACCTGAAATTTGAGACCCAAGGTCCTAATTCATTACTTCCCTAAATGGCATACCTGAAGAATAACAGTGAGAGACTTTATTTTGGGGGGCTCCAAAATCACTGCAGATGGTGACTGCAGCCAGGAAATTAAAAGATGCTTGGTCCTTGGAAGAAAAAGAACAACCTAGACAGTATATTAAAAAGCAGAGACATTACTTTGCCAACAAAAGTCTGTCTAGTCAAAGCTATGGTTTTTCCAGTAGTCATGTACGGATGTGACAGATGACTATAAAGAAAGCTGAGCGCTGAAGAACTGATCCTTTGGAACTGTGGTGCTGGAGAAGACTCTTGAGAGTCCCTTGGACTGCCAGGAGGTCAACCAGTCAATCCTAAAGGAAACCAGTCCTGAATATTCATTGGAAGGACTGATGCTGAAGCTGAAACTCCAATCCTTAGGCCACCTGATGCAAAGAACTGACTCATTTGAACAGACCCTGATGCTGGGAAAGATTGAAGGCGGGAGGAGAAGGGGATTACAGAGGATGAGATGGTTGGATGGCATCACCGACTTGATGGAAATGAGTTTGAGTTAGCTCTGGGAGTTGGTGATGGACAAGGAATCCTGGCGTGCTGCAGTCTATGGGGTCGCAAAGAGTCGGAGATGACTGAACTACTGAACTGAACTGAACTGAAGGATAATCTCTGTGGCCTCTACCTGTATATTTCTGGCTATAGAGAGCTCACTGGTTCGCGAAGCATTTGGTGAGAAGCCCTAACAATTAGACATTTCCTCAGTTGTAATGAGATATTTTTGACTTTTTGACCCTTCCACCTGCTGGCATTGTCTCTATGCCCTGAATGCAATTCAGAGTTAGAGCTGACTGGAGTTCACTGGTAACCGGGCTGATTATTCTCATGGTAGGAGTCGGGGAAGGTGAATACAAGAGAATCAACTGGGGGCGGGGGGCAGTGCTTTCCATTTTCCTTTCAACCAAATAAAACAGCAAGATTAAGGGCTGTCCCAGCATTTGTGAGATTATGATAAATATCAGTATTAATAACAATAGTGACAGTAATAATTACCCACGGCTGGATTTGGACGCAGGTCAAGAAACCATCCAAATCAAATTACATTTAAGAAAAATGTGCATGTTCGGTGCTGGGAACGTTTTCAAAGAGGAAGAAAAATTGATGCTATGAAAAAGCATTTCACCTTCTAGTGGGGATAACCGCTCCTTCCCATTCTGAGGAAGTTGTAAAAGAAAGGAATGTCCCAGCAGGATAAAAATATTTAATGGTGAGTTCCCAACCCCCTCTGACTACAGAGAGAGGTGTGTACAGTCTTTGAGACTGGAGGGGGAAATGAAGCTTTGCTTGGTTGCCCTTCCATCTCGAATGCTTTGAGTTTTTTGTTTTTGTCTGGTTGCCCTTCAATCTCAAATGCTTTGAGTTGGATACCCTTGTTTGGCCAGATTTTGTGAATGATGATTTTTTCTGTTTGTTTCTGATGGGCGCTTGGCACAGGGGCCAGAGAGAAAGAAAAAAAAAAGAAAGTGAAGTTACTCAGTCGTGTCAGACTCTTTTCAACCCCATGGACTAAAGCCAACCAGGCTCCTCCGTCCATGGAATTTTCCAGGCAAGAATACTAGGGTAGGTTGCCATTTCCTTTTCCAGGGGATCTTCCCAACCCAGGGATCAAACCTGGGTCTCCCACATTACAGGCAGACGCTTTACCATCTGAGCCACCAGGGAGGCCCCGGGGCCAGAAAGAGTATGATAGTTTTGGAATCCTCTGGGAGGCAGGGAGGCTGGTAGGGTGGAGGCTCTTTGCCTGAGGGTGAGGCCATGCCCAACAGCTGGGCCTTCCTCCATCTATCGTTGGTCTCTTCTCACTCCAGCGTCTCCCCTCTTTGGACTGACAGCAGCACAGCTTTAAGCCCTGCCAGGACGCTCTCCCAAATGATTTTTCCTCCCCCCAATTTGAGCCTGGAGAGTGTTTACTTCCTGTCAACCCCCAGGGACCTGCTGATTTTTCCCATTACTGCAAATTGCTGCTCTCGGGTGCTTTGCATTTGTTATTAAGATGCAATCAGGGTTTCCTAACTGATTAACAGCCTCACCGCGCGGGCCCCCCTGACCCTCGCACCTGACTTGGAGGCAATGACAGTGGAAAACAGAGTCCCTGGGCTGCCGGGTCGTCTGTTCTGTCTGGGGCTAATGGGTTGGAGGGCAGGCAGCTGGTGGGAGCTCACGGAGGGCAGCGGGGAGGAGAGAAGAGGCGCCTCCGTGGATGCTGTGCTTGTCGGAAGGGGCCTGGTGCCTTTCAAATGCCCAGGAATTGCGGCGGGTGTCAGGCTGTGTGACAGGCCTCTGGAATGATGACGGCTGATGGCTGCGACAGCCTGCCCAATGAGGCAGAGGCTGGCCTGAGCCGGGCCTTCCGGACGGATAAACACAGAGCATCTCTTAAGGCTGAGTGGCAGGATGATGAGCACGTGGGTGACGGCCTGCCTGGAATCGTATGTCAGGCAGCAGCTCCGAGACCGCGCCCACCGCTGCCACCCAGATGCCCCCGGCCTCTGCTGCCCAACCTGAGGACCCCTTCTCCTTCCCCACCCATGGCGTCAAAAAGCCGCCCAGCCCTTTCCTTGTCCTGTCCGTGCTCAGAGCCAATGCAATGCACATAAGACACGTGTCCACACACGTGCAGTGGTTTCGAGCACACACACAAAGCCACATCCTGATGCAAAGCTCGCTCTCATGACCCTTTCTCTACCTGCCTGCCTGGTGCTTTTTTTTTTTTAAGTGTCTTCCTGGTGGCTCAGATGGTAAAGAATCCATCTGCAGTGTGGGCAGACCTGGGTTCGATCCCTGGGTTGGGAAGATCCCCTGGAGAGGAGCCTGGCAACCCACTACTCCAATATCCTTGCCTGGAGAATCCCCATGGACAGAGAAGCCAGGCGGGCTACAGACCATGCAGTTGCAGAATCGGACACGACTTTTCATTAAATAGCACAGCCTTTCCATTAAACAGGTGCCTTCGCCCTTGCCCTCACTGAAGGTTCATTGTTGCCTAAGGGAAAAAAAAGGCCTCAAAGACTGTGGATGCAGAAATCTTACTGAAGTCTTACTGAATCACTGAGAAGTGAAAGGGTGAGAGGAATGGGGGAGAAGCCCAGCACCACAGGTGTCATGGGGCCAAGCAAAACCTTCCCAACTTGATTACAGGTGAGCAGAGCTGAAGGTCCTTACGTGCTGCTCCACAAAGGGCAGAGCCAAGTAGGGCATCTTGTAGCCAATGCGGTCCTGGTCCTATGTCACCTGGCTTTTCATTAAATCTATTGATTGTGTTGCAGAGAGAAAGAGGGTGTAGGGGGGTAAAGGAGAATGACAGGGAGGCGGGATCTTCATACCACTGCACACGCCCAGGCTTCCTAGGTGGTGCAGTGTTGAAGAATCCGCCCGCCAATGCAGGAGATGCGGGAGATGATCCCTGGATCAGGAAGATCCCCTGGAGGAGGAAATGGCAACCTACTCCAGTATTCTTGTCTAAATAATCCCATGGGCAGAGAAGCCGGAGGGCTACAGTCCATGGGGTCGCAGAGTTGGATGCCTGCACACACGTACCCAGACTCGAAAACAGATGGACAAGACCAAGTTCCATCCCTTTTTATATAAGCTCTAAAGTGACAATAATAAATCTTCATCAGGTTGTTCTGAGGCGAACACAAGGGGTTATATATCAAGTCCACTTTTCTCTTTCTTTTTCTTTTGTTTTGGGAAGTGAGTAGTCAAGGCAACATTTGAAAACAAAATTATTAATTGTTGTTTTTCAGTCACTCAGTTGTGTCCGACTCTTTGCAGCCCTGTGGACTGCAGCATGCCAGGCTTCCTTGTCCTTCACCATCTCCCAAAGCTTGCTCAAACTCATGTCCATTGAATTGGTGATGACATCCAACCATAAAGACTAAGATGAAATCTTTTTAAAGACCAGGAGGGATTACGGCTGTCTTATCCTCCCGTGGATAAAAGGTTCTGGTATTAAATTTCAGAGTTACATTATCTCATCCTCCTGACTAATTATATTAGTTTTTCCTGTGCGCTGCTTTGACGGCCAAAAGCTGATAGAAAGGCACAGATGTGGGGGCTTTCCCAGTGGTCCAGTGGTTAAGAATCTGCCTGCCAATGCAGGGCATATGAGTTCAGTCCCTGGTCTGTGAAGATTCCACATGCCGTGGGGCATCTAAGTCCATGTGCCACAACTACCAATCCCATGCTCTAGAGCCCAAGCTCTGCAATGTGAGAAGCCACCACAGTCAGAAGCCTGTGCCCCACGATGAGAGAGGCCCACAGCAGCAACGAAGACCCAAAGCAGCCAAAAATAAATTTGATTTGACCCAAGATCCTCCCTGAGTGTTCAGGAAACCCTCCTGGATGCAGCTTTCAAAGCAGGTTGTAGGAGCAAGGAAAGAGTGATCGGAACGGGCGCTGCGTTTGTCACTAGGAGGCAGCTCAGAATATGTTTAAGGAGAAGGATAGAGGGTGAGAATTGGGGGATGCAGAGAGAAACTCTATGTGGAAGAGCTCTCTAAGGAGTGTACATGGTTAAATGGGCTACAAATAGCCCACAGACACTGTTCACTTAGGGCAGCTCCATCTCCCTAGTCTTTTCCAGGCTGTGGAGCAGAGGGAAAAGGCCTAACGTGCATGGAATTAGAGTCCCAATTTATAATTATAATCCCACAAGAAGACGATGAAACAGAAGCAAAATTTGATGAGGTGACAGCTAAGAATTTTCCTAAACTGAAAAAGAGACCAGCTGTCATAGATTCTAGAAGCTTATAAACCCCAATGGGATAAATACAAGATATAGATATATCATCTAGATATGTTTCAGGCTGTGGAGCAGAGGGAAAAGGCCTAACGTGCATGGAATTAGAGTCCCAATTTATAATTATAATCCCACAAGAAGACGATGAAACAGAAGCAAAATTTGATGAGGTGACAGCTAAGAATTTTCCTAAACTGAAAAAGAGACCAGCTGTCATAGATTCTAGAAGCTTATAAACCCCAATGGGATAAATACAAGATATAGATATATCATCTAGATATGTTATGATCTGATACGTCACTGTGAAAACTAAAGGTAGAAATCTTAAAAGTAGCCAGATTAAAAAAAAAAAAGATTTATTATTTTAAAACATGCAACACTAACCCCAGACTTCTCAACAACAAGAATGGAAAAAAGGGACATCATTACATATTCTCCTTACACTTAAAGGAAAATCAAATGATATGATGAATTTTTTATTCCAATACATTTGATAGTTTATAAAAACACATCTTATAAAAATGAATACAGAGAGAAATAGGAATTCCAGTATCTATTAAAATTGAATCCATTATTAAAAACCTTGCCCTCAGGACAACTCCAGGTCCAGTTTGGAAAAATTTTCCAAACTTTAATAAATGATCTATTATGACTCTTCCAGAGAATAAGAAAACCAAAGACATTTTAAAACTTGTTTTATAAAGTCAGATGTAAGGAAATGGCCACCCACTCCATTATTCTTGCCTGTAGAATTCCATGGACAGAGGGGTCTACGTTGCAGGCTACGTCCATGGAGTCTCAAAGAGTCAGACACAACTGAGCTACTAACGCTTTCACTATAATTTGAAATAATACAAGGACATCACAAGTCAGAAAAATTACAGATGAATCTCTTTCTTGACTGTAGATTTAAAATTCTTAATTAAAATATTTGCAAGTCAAATCCAGTGATGTATAAAAAGTACAAATCAGAACCAATTTGGGTTAATTCCAGAGATATAGGAATGGTTTAATAATCGAAAGACTGCAATTATAATTGAACACATTAATAGTATAAAGGAGAACGATAAATTAGACATAGGATAATGTAGGCAATTTAGAATAATAAAAACAGAATAAAGGAGATGTGGCCATCTCAGTAAATGTAGAAGCATTGGATACAATTCAGTGTGCATTCTGGATAAAATTCTTACTTCTCAAAATAAACATAGAAGTCATTCTCTTAATCCGATAAAGGGCATCTTCAAAAAAATCTACTGCAAACATCATACTTGAAGGTGAAATAATGAAAGCCATCCCTTGAGATTAGGAATGAGAAAAGATACCAGAGTCATCTTTAGCGTTGAATTTGAATTACTAGCAAGATAAAAGCGATAAAAGCAACGAGGTTTCAAAAGGAAGACACAATATTATTGCTATTGTAGATGACATGATGGTGCATTTAGAAAAAGACAAAAGAATTTATAGAAAAATAATTAGAATTATTAAACAAGTTCAGCCATGCCACTGAATACAACACCAATATACAATAATCAGTTTATTCCTACATACCGTATTTCCTCTTTATCTGCAGCAGATATGTTCCAAGACTCCCAGTGGATGTCAGAACCTTAGAGAGTACCAAACCCTATATGGACTATATTTTTTTCTGATTCAGGGAAGACTATATATTTTTCTGATACAGGTAGCATATACAGTGTGGATACATGGGAAAAAATGATGATTCTAGATCCTCGGCAGGATGGATAGGAACAGTGAAAGACTCCATCATGCTACTCAGAGTAGTACACAATTTAAAACTTAGGAATTATTTCTAGAATTTACCATTTAATATTTTCAGAATATGGCTGCTGCAGGTTACTGAAACTACAGAAGTTAAACTTTGGGTATGAAGGTACAGCAACAATTATAAAGAAAATAACATCCATACTATTTATAATAGCATCCCCAAATCATCAAGTATCTAAAATAAATACAATGAAAAATGTGCAAGAAAACATTATGAGCGAAATCAAAGAAGATCTAAATAAAAGAGGAATAGGCTACATTCATGGATTAGAAGATTCAGTATTATAAAGACGCCAACAGATCGAGATATTCAGGATCTAGGATATTTAAGATGTATGTTTTGCTTTTTCTCTTTTTCGGGAAAGCAACAGGTTGATTGTAAAATTTGTATGAAAATTCAAAGAATAATAAGCAACTACTATTTTAATAAAAAAATAAAAGTGGAGAGTTTATTATATAAAGAAGTATTGTAAAGCTGCAGACAGTAAAGGGAGCTTGCTGTTCATACGAAATAGAAATATCAAGTAGTATATCAGAAGAAAGTATTAAAAGTGTACTCATTTTTAAGTCATACTTGATTTATGACAAAATTAGCACAGTAGTGCATTGGTTAAAAGATTTTTTTTTCATAATGGCCTGAGTCAGTTAGATAGCCATATGTCAAAAGTCTTGATTTTTCTCTTACATGGTATAAAAGATATCAGTTCTAGGAAAATTTCAGATCTAAAGGTGAAAGCTAAAGTAATTCGACTTCTAAAAGTGCAAACAGACGACTTCAGGCAGCTTGCAACGCTAGTTCATCAGACACCCAGATTCTAGCTCCTGTTTTGGGCCTGTGTGGATCCCTGGTACATGATGGGTCACTTAGAAATGGTTTGGGCTGCAGGTAATAGAAATCCAAAATGGTACCTTAGGCCCATAGGTATTTGCTTTTTCACTTAAGAAATCTGGTGGGAGCTGGAGGCTGGTGTTGGTTCAACCACTCAGTTGAATCTTTGGGGAGCCAAGTGCTTCCTCTGTTCACTCTGACATCCTGAGGTGTTGAGTTTTGTCTTGTCCTTGCCATCTTGAAGCTGTAAAATGACTTTTGCAGCTCATAGCATCAAAACCATGTACAGGGCAGAACCAAGGGGAAGAGATAGGATAGCTTGCTTGCTTTCTAAGTTGCTTCTGTCGTGTCTGCCTCTGTGCGACCTTATGGACTGTAGCCCACCAGACTCCTGTGTCCATGGAAATCTCCAGCAAGAATACTGGCATGGGTTGCCATGCCCTCCTCCAGGGTATCATCCCAACCCAGGGATCGAACCCACATCTCTTATATCTCCTGGCTTGGCAAGCAAATTCTTTATCACTAGCGCCACCTGGGAAGCCCATAAGATAGCTTACCTGCTTCATGAAAGCCTTCCCATAACCCAACTTCATTCTCATCCTCAGCAAACTTCCTTGGCCAAGACAAGTCACACTGACACCCTTACATGCAAAGGACGCTGGAAGGTAAGTAGTAGTTGGTAGTTCAGGATAGCTCTTGCATAGCCAGCTAGCAACGCAGGAAGCAATCGTTTAGAGCAAGAAACAATACCCAAGCTGTTGCATGATCCACCTACAAGTCTGCATTGATTAGAGTGGGTTTACCTGTTCAACTTGTCTTTCTTTGGGGACAGATGTGTACTTCACTATTTCTTATGCAGCCTTTGAAACTGCTTGATTTTCCTGTGTTTGCTGTGAAAATGAGATTTTTTCCTTTGGTAAATATAATGATTTCCTAATAAAAGTGCTAAATTATTTCATTGAGTGGTGACTCCAGACACTCCTCCCTGCTACTCGTTTGAACATCAGAGTCAATTTCCCCAGTGTCATCCTAGACAGTTTGATGGAGGAAAGGAATGAGAAACCTCTGTTCAATCAAGTATCTGATTAATACAGGTGCGGTATGCAAATTGCTGGCTTTCTAAAGATTCCAGTAAGATTAAAAAACATGCTTACAACCATTCTTACAGTGTCATTCTCTTTTTTCTGAATCGCTTAACATCTTCTCTGAACACTACCTGTTTTGAGTGGTAGGAGGATATATTTTCAAGACTGTTTTTATATTTTCCTTCTTTTCCCCCCACTCTAATTGCTTTCCCCCTGTCTTTTGTGCTTCTCTGACACTCTTTGCTGACTGTCTAATGTGGGTGAAGCACAAATCCAGCTGAGAAAATGACAGGTTGGGAATTGTTTATATGAGTGTTAAATCTAATCACAATATATGCCCTGATCTGGACATGGCACCTCCCCGTGAACAATAGATATTTATATACAAGATGTTTTTATGACCTACTTCTTCTATCATTGCTGGTTGAATATTTCCAATCCTCTTGCAGCAAATGCAGTGTCAGGGATTCTAGACTGCCCTTCCCAATGTAGTGAGAGGAGAGACATTGACAAGCTGTTTCTGTTTTTGTATCAACCTGTATTTTGTGTGTACATATATACAGCGTGTATTGTAAATTGTTGCTATTTTAATGATTCCTTCAGTCAAAACAGTCCATGACCCTGCTTGCAGCTCTCAGCAAGTTAAAGGTGTGATGTAGTGAAATGCTAAAGGTTTAAGGGAAAACCAATGATAGAAGAGATGGTTTTAAAAAATGCAGGATGTGCTAAGGAAGGGAGGAAAGGCAAAGAGCCTGCATACAGGGTTTTAGGGCACAGCTTAGACTTTTGATGAATCAGGTGGGCTGAGGAATCAGAACTCCCAAAACCAAGGGGTTCTGCCCGCCGCCAAGCGCCATCTCCTGTATGAAACACCTACCCGATGCTGAGCTCAAATCTCAGTGGTGACACACAGGAAACAGCCAAGAATGGGGAGCGGGGAGGCAGATAAAGACAGTGCAAGGCTGCTGGCAAGAAACTCTGCTAGTACACACTGCTGCTGCTGCTGCTGCTGAGTCGCTTCAGTCCTGTCCAACTCTGTGCGACCCCATAGATGTCAGCCCACCACGCTGCATCCTTAAAAAGTTTTCACAGACACAGTTTAATTGGAGCTTTAGGTTTTTTGCTTTTGTTTTTGCAAAATGTGCCTTTTTTACTTGTTTGCATTTTTAGCAATGGCTTTATTGAGATACAGTTCCTGTATAATTTATGTGTTGGAAGTGTACAAATCAATGATTTTTGGTGTATTACATTATTAATCTTTTCAAATCATGGTGAAATGTATCATGGGCCTACATTCAAACTTGACTCTGCTTTGCTCAAGACCAGTTCACCCAACAAACATCTTCTGCAGCTCAGCTCTTGGCTGGACACTGGTTGTCTCCTGCACAGAGCAGGAAGCGGCCTGCCGTTCCATCCTGTTGTTTTCCTTTCCCTGCCTCCCTGGCGGGGTGTGGCTGAGTGGATAGGCTCCTGGGTTTTTTCCCCAGACCTAAGGCTTTGGAGATTCCACTTCGGGCGGATGGTGATTCGACTGTCTTTGGAGTTTGTCACCACTTGTGGCTTTTCCTCCTGCCCCTCTGGGGGCGGAGCAGCTCCTCCTATGGGGAGAGCTGCAGGCAGGGGCGGTGTGTGCAGCACCCACGTCAGCGAGCTGGGTGCTGGGCCCTTTGGAGCTCAGGTTCTCGGGGTGTTCTGTCCCCCTCCACTCCACTCGCAGCGGCTGTCTGCACATCCGGCTCAGCCTGCCCGCCGGGTCTTGTGCAGAAGATAGGGGAGGCAGTCATCCCCTCGGGCCCCCCTGCCCCTCTGCTCTCCTCACCCAGCAAATGCTGAGCAAGGTCTGTTAGGACAGTTTACAGATAATCCTGCCAACCACCCATTCCTGAGATCGGAGTATAGCGTTCGATCACAGTGGGCCATTCCTGAGATCGGAGTATAGCGTTAGATCACAGTGGGCTTACCAGCTGGTGCTGGTGGTAAAGAATCCACCTGCCGATGTGCCCCAGGGCTTCCCAGGTGGCACTGATGATAACCTGCCTGCCAGTGCAGGAGAGGTAAGAGATGAGGGTTCAATTCCTAAATAGGGAAGATCCCCTGGAGGAGGAAATGGCAACCCGCTCCAGTATTCTTGCCTGGAAAATTCCGTGGACAGAGGAGCCTGGCTGCGTCCATGGGGCTGCAAAAGAGTCAGGCACAGTTGAGCCTCACTTACTAGGTCACAGTGTGATAACACACAGTGATTAGGATAAGGAAGATCCTGGAGCAGGAGTGGGGCTAGGAAACAAATTCTGCAGGGGATCTGTGGACCTTTTAAACTCTTGGATTCAGCAGTTACTGAACTGGTTGAAGACCCTCACTCCTTCCTGTTGGCATAATGACGTGTTAAAGACCCACTGCCTCAGCCCCTTTATCACACGGAATATTGGATAATACAGCAGGTCCTCTACATGTGAATGAGTTCCATTCTGAGAGAGTGTCCATATATCCAATTTGTTCCCAAGTTAGCCTAGGTGCCCAACTAACACAATCGGCCACACAGAACTGTATTGTAACAGGTTTACAATACTTTTCACACAAATAATACTTAAAAAAAATTTTTTTTAATACAGAAAACATTTTTAAAAATTAAAAAAAAGTCTTTAATCTTACAGTACAGTACCTTGAGAAGTGTAGCAGTCAGTACAACAGCTGGCCTACAGGAACACGGTGACATCTTTGAAAGCTCAAAACCTGAATGTTCGCATGTAGGGAACTTACTGTAGGTCAAATTTTCAAATTATTCCATGTCATCTCAATTGTGAAGTTCAAGCAAAGCTAGAAACTGGCAATAAACTGGATTTCTAGCTCTTACACATTTTTTTTCACCTCCTTAGTAGGTTGAAAGTGTGAAAGTGTTAGTCAGTCGTGTCTCACTCTTTGCAACCCTATAGACGGCAGCCTGCCAAGCTCCTCTGTCCATGGGATTCGCCAGGCAAGAATACTGGAGTGGGTTACCATTCCTTTCTTCAGGGGATCTTCCCGACCCAGGGATCCAACCCAGGTCTCCTGCATTGGATGGAGATTCTTTACCATCTGAGCCACCAAGGAATCCTAGCAGGTTGGAAACTTTGATAGGACCATCCCATTTGGCCAACGCTGGAGACAGGGGGATTATTGCCACTAATGAGATTTGGGTGCTCTATGCCTGACCTTGCTCATCCAGACACAGTGGGGACCACAGTTCCTTCTCAGGGAGGTGACGTCAGGCAAAAGCACAGCCCATAGGACTCTAACCTCCTAGAGGACGGGACTCCCTTGCTCTCGCCACATCCCCACCCAGCACCATAGGCACCTGTCCAGCAGATCCTTCTAGACAGCCCACCTTCCTCCCTTCCATTCCTCCCTCAAACCACAGGTGGAGCCCTTATCTCCTGGATCAGGACCTGGAGTTTGCTGGGATCTTTCTAATCTCTTCCGCATTTCCCCCACTTTGTGGAAACAGCCGGTTCCAAAGAATAAATGACTTCCACACAAAGCCACACCCAGGTGGTAAAAAAGGTCAGGAACCAAAATGAAAGGGGGAAGAAAATGAAAAGATGAAAAGGGTGGGAGGGGAGAGTGAGGGGGTTGTAGGAGCAGGATGGACACCCACCCTCGAAGGGATTAGCGCATGTGCAGCCTGACTCCTGCATGCCAAATTGCTCTTGCTGTGCCTCTGAGTGGAGAGAACGCTACGCTGCAACTCACAGCGCCTTTGAGAAGCTATGCATGCCACTCAGAATAGGCCAAGTTCTGCTTTCCCACCAGAGGAGCCTTTTCTGGCCAACAGGGCCACGATAGCCAGCAGAAGACAGCAAACCCTCCAAGGCCGTGACCTCGAGCTCTGCCCCTCTGTCCCTGTCGAGTGCATTCCGTGTGCTTAAAAAGGCCACACGTGTTTCTACAAGGAAGGTGAACATGAGGTGTGTGGATAATGAATTATCTATCAATAGGGTCTTACATCTGACAGCCTGTTAGCAAAAACGTACCTGTAGGTCTCCATCAAACCACTCAGCCGGATGACTGAGATAGATGTTCTGACTTGACATTGACAGAGTCAGGCTGAGACTTGAATGAAGGATCAGGTGCACTCCCATCTGTTCTTAACTCATTTCTAATTTGGGTTAATCATGCTGTCCTCCAGTCTCGAGCCAGAGAAACCTGGAACAATCATAGCTCTCTTCTCTTTCTCACTGCCCACCCTTGCCCCTGTCTCTTATACACATCTAGATGTGTATAAGAGACAGGTCTTGATTTTTCTCTTACATGGTATAAAAGATATCAGTTCTAGGAAAATTTCAGATCTAAAGGTGAAAGCTAAAGTAATTCGACTTCTAAAAGTGCAAACAGACGACTTCAGGCAGCTTGCAACGCTAGTTCATCAGACACCCAGATTCTAGCTCCTGTTTTGGGCCTGTGTGGATCCCTGGTACATGATGGGTCACTTAGAAATGGTTTGGGCTGCAGGTAATAGAAATCCAAAATGGTACCTTAGGCCCATAGGTATTTGCTTTTTCACTTAAGAAATCTGGTGGGAGCTGGAGGCTGGTGTTGGTTCAACCACTCAGTTGAATCTTTGGGGAGCCAAGTGCTTCCTCTGTTCACTCTGACATCCTGAGGTGTTGAGTTTTGTCTTGTCCTTGCCATCTTGAAGCTGTAAAATGACTTTTGCAGCTCATAGCATCAAAACCATGTACAGGGCAGAACCAAGGGGAAGAGATAGGATAGCTTGCTTGCTTTCTAAGTTGCTTCTGT
>SJYX01020221.1:0-34037 GCA_006410675.1 Oreotragus oreotragus
TCCCTGGGATTCTCCAGGCAAGAACACTGGAGTGGGTTGACATTTCCTTCTCCAATGCAAGAAAGTGAAAAGTGAAAGTGAAGTTGTTCAGTTGTGTCTGACTCTTTGCGACCCCATGGAAATACTATATAAACTGAATATAAAGTAGCCACTCTAATATCTTTGCTGTCCAGAACAATTTTAATACACTTAAGCTGATAAGGGGTTATTGAAACTATTTACAAAATGATAGCCCAGGGTTTCAGAGACAAAGTTATATTTAAGTTACGAACAGGATGATATGTTTTATAACTTCCTCTCCAGTATTCACAAAAATTATTATTGATTGAATTTCATGCTTGCAGAGATTCTCCACGTGCTTTCTTTTATGTTATTAAGTGTACTGCTTGAGGAATCTTAGTTTCCTGACCAGGGATCAAACATGTGACCCCTGCAGTGGAAGCACCATGTCCTAACCACTCTCCCCCAAGGAAGTCCCTCCATGTGCTTTGTTTGAGAATGGACATGTGACATATATTTATATTTTACTGGTGTCAGTGATACAATTGATTACAAGAGTCTCCTAAAAATACTGCCACTCTTACAAAATGAAGTTAAATCCTAGTAAGTATTTCTATTAAAGCTGTCTTTAAAATATAGCACAATATAAAAACTATTCAACAAGATATATGCTTCTTCCCTTTATATGTATGGATGAACTTTTAGTTACTATTAAAATTTTTGTCTTAGGGTGTTATTCTTTAAGAAGAAGAAAAAGTATCTGTGTAAGATCTTACCTATTAAGGACAATATTACTAGAAGAAAAGTGTGTCTGATACTGCTTTCACAATTTATAATAAATGCTAGAAAATTAGGATTTTATATTAAAGATGGTATAGCAAGTTTCTTTACTACTTTTCTTCTCTAAAACAACAAAACAAACAAACAACAAGGAAAAAGAGAAAGAAACAGAGATTGAGACCCAAACCTTCATCTTTAGTGATGTGAGGAAACATGGTGATAAGTAGTATGAAGATTAAATAAAGGCAGAAAGACCCCAAGAATATTCTGAGTAAAATCATCAGAAATGAGGACTCTTCAGCTAACACTACCCAAGCTGATGCTCACGAAAAGAAAGAAAATAAATATGGCCTTTCTAATATGATGGTTAAGAACAGGGATTCAAGAATCAAAGAGAGAAATAAGAAGAATATTTTTTAAAAAGTGACAAGGAGGGGGAAGAAAAAGTAAGTGCTTGGGAAGAAACTAAAATATATTAAATGACTGTGTGGTAATCATGTTTCAATATGAATTTATATGCTAATAAAAACTATTGACAGTGGCACTGATGGAGGATGTATTATTTTAAAGCATTACATAAGATTCAGCTGAAGAATCATAAATGCCCCTTCCATTGTAAACTAATTTTAAGCAGATTGATTTGACAAGCCCTAATTATATCCTTTGTGCTAAAGCAGATCCTAATCATCTTTCTGAGTCATTTCAGACTGATTTGAAATACAAGAAAGCTGCTAACATCCTTTAGCTAATTCTTACATCTGTTTCCAAATCAGAAGTAACTTGTATGATATTTATTTAAGTAAATTTGGAAATGTAGAGAGAATAATTTAAATCAGAATTCATTTTTTAATATTGCCTAATGTGACAAGGTGATANTTGAAATACAAGAAAGCTGCTAACATCCTTTAGCTAATTCTTACATCTGTTTCCAAATCAGAAGTAACTTGTATGATATTTATTTAAGTAAATTTGGAAATGTAGAGAGAATAATTTAAATCAGAATTCATTTTTTAATATTGCCTAATGTGACAAGGTGATAACTAATTAAAAATAACAAAGAGTAATTTCTCCATCTCTTCTTTTTGTTTAATGTTCTTTCTCAAGACTTTAACAAGCACAGTAGAAAAGGTTATATATATATATATATTATATATATTTACATATAAAATATATGTATATTTTAGATAACTTATGAATTTTTGCCTAACTAAAAAATTTTGATTCTACTTGTTCAATTTAGTATGAATAGAAAGCTAGGTTTCTAATTTAAAAAACAGATATGAAACAAGCAACAAAAGTTTACCATACAGCACAGGGAATTATAGTCAATGTCTTATAATAATCTACAATGGAAAATAATTTAAAAAATAATATATGTGTATATGTATAACTTAATCACACATACAAAAAGAATTCTAACTTTTGAAATTTAGTAACATTTATCTTTTCACCAGTTTTTCTAAATGTCTTGCGGTCATTTAATAACAATGTATGAGACACCCAATTTTAAATATATCTGTGTATAAGCCCTCTTGGAGGAGGTCGCCATTAGCCCCACCATAGAGCCACCAGAACTTATACAGGACAGGGGAAACAGACTCTTGGAAGCCACAAACAAAACCTTGTATGCACCAGGACCCACGAGAAAGGAGCAGTGACCCCAAAGAGACTGACCCAGACTTGCCCATGAGTGTCCAGAAGTCTCCGCTAGAGACAAGGGTCGGCAGTGGCCTGCTGCAGGCTTCTGGGCACTGAGTCCAGCAGTGCATGCACAAAGGAGGTAACCATTATCTTCATTATTTCTACCATAGTTTGGTCCCAGGTCAAACAACAGGGAGGGAACACAATTCTGCCCATCAACAGAAAATTGGATTAAAGATTTACTGAGCATAGACCCCCATCAAAACAAGACCTAGTTTCCCCCTGTCAGTCTCTCCATTGGGAAGCTTCCATAAGCCTCTTATACTTATACACTTATACTTATAAGACTCTGTATATATTCATAAAGAGGCCAGACAGAATGCAAACCACAATCACAGAAAATTAATCAAAATGACCACATGGACCACAACTTTGTTTAACTTAATTAAACTATGAGCCATGCCCTGTAGGGCAACCTAACAAGTACGGGTCTGCTGCTGCTGGTGCTAAGTCACTTCAGTCATGTCCGACTCTGTGTGACCCCATAGACAGCAGCCCACCNAATGCAAACCACAATCACAGAAAATTAATCAAAATGACCACATGGACCACAACTTTGTTTAACTTAATTAAACTATGAGCCATGCCCTGTAGGGCAACCTAACAAGTACGGGTCTGCTGCTGCTGGTGCTAAGTCACTTCAGTCATGTCCGACTCTGTGTGACCCCATAGACAGCAGCCCACCAGGCTCCCCCATCCCTGGGATTCTCCAGGCAAGAATACTGGAGTGGGTTGTCATTTCCTTCTCCAATGCATGAAGGAGAATAGTGAAAGTGAAGTTGCTCAGTCTGTCCGACTGTTAGCGACCCCATGGACTGCAGTCCACCAGGCTACTCCGTCCATTGGATTTTCCAGGCAAGAGTACTGGGGTGGGGTGCCATTGCCTTCCCCTAAGTACGGGTCATGGTGGAAAATTCTGACAAGATGTGGTCCACTAGAGGAGGAAAAGGCAAACCACTTCTGAATTCTTGCTTTGAGAACCCCATGAACAGTATGAAAAGACAAAAAGGCAGGACAGTGAAAGATGAACTTCCCAGATGGGTACGTGCCCAATATGCTACTGGAGAAGAGGGGAGAAATAACTCCAGAAAGTATGAAGAGACAGCGCCAAAGGAAAAAACAAAACAAAACAAAACCTAGTTATGGATGTGACTGCTGATGGAAGTAAAGTCCAATGCTGTAAAGAACAATATTGCACAGGAAACTGGAATGTTATGTCCGTGAAACAAGGCAAATTGGAAGTCATCAAACAGAAGGCAAGAGTGAACATCAACATTTTAGGAATCAGTGAACTACGATGGACTGGAATGGGTGAATTTAACTCAGATGACAATTATATCTCCTACTGTAGGCAAGAATCCCTTAGAAGAAATGGAGTAGCCCTCACAGTAAAAAAAAAAAAAAAACAACAACAACCAAAAAACAGGGTTCAAAATGCAGTACTTGGATGCAATATAAAAAATGACAGAATGATCTCCGTTTGTTTCCAAGGAACCATTCAATATCTCAGTAATCCAAGTCTATGCCCCAACCAGTAATGTTGAAGAAGTTGAAGTTGAACGGTTTGATGAAGAACTATAAGACCTTCTAGAACTAAAATGCAAAAAAAAAGATGTCCTTTTCATTATAGGCAACTGGAATGCAAAAGGAGGAAGTCAAGAGATATCTGGAATAACAGGAAAATTTGGCCTTGGATTAAAAACGAAGTGGGGCAAAGGCTAACTTGCCAAGAGAACACCCTCTTCCAACAACACAAGAGAAGACTCTACACCTGGACATCACCAGATGATCAATGCCTAAATCAGATTGATAATATTCTTCACAGCCAAAGATGGAGAAGCTTTACACAGTCTGAAAAAACAAGAGTGGGAGCTGACTGTAGCTCAGATCATGAACTCCTTATTGCCAAATTCAGACTTAAATTGAAGAAAGTAGGGAAAACCACTAGAAAATTCAGGTTTCACCTAAATCAGATCCCTTAGGATTATACACTAGAAGTGGCAAATAGATTTAAGAGGTAGATCTGATAAGCAGAGGACCTGAAGAACTATGGATGGAGGTTTGTGACATTGTACAGAAGGCAGTGAAAAAGACCATCCCCATGAAAAAGAAATGCAAAAAGGCAAAACAGTTGTCTGAGGAGGCCTTACAAATACCAGAGAAAAGAAGTGAATCAAAAGGCAAAGGAGAAAGGAAAGATATAACCATTTGAATGCAGAGTTCCAAAGAATTGCAAGGAGAGATAAGAAAGCCTTCTTCAGTGATCAATGCAAAAAAATAGAGGAAAACAACAGAGTGGAAAAGACTAGTGATCTCTTCAAGAAAACTAGAGATACCAAAGGAACAGTTCATGCAAAAATTGGCACAATAAAAGACAGAAATGGTATGGATCTAACAGAAGCAGAAGATATTAAGAAGAGGTGGCAAGAATACACAGAAGAACTGTACAAAAAAGATCTTCATGACCCAGATAACCATGATGGTGTGATCACTCACCTAGAGCCAGACATCCTAGAATGTAAAGTCAAGTGGGCCTCAGGAAGCATCACTACAAGCAAAGCTATTGGAAGTGATAGAATTCCAGGATCCTAAAAGATGCTGCTGTGAAAGTGCTGCACTCAATATGTCAGCAAATTTGGAAAACTCAGCAGTGGCCACAGGACTGGAAAAGTCAGTTTTCATTCTAATCCCAATGAAAGACAATGCCAAAGAATGTTCAAGCTACTGCATAATTGCATTCATGTCACATGCTAGCAAAGTAATGCTCAAAATTCTCCAAGCCAAGCTTCAACAGTACATGAACCGTGACATCCCAGACGTTCCAGATCGATTTAGAAAAGGCAGAGGAACCAGAGATCAAGTTGCCAACATCTATTGGATCATCAAAAATGAAAGAGTGTTCCAGAAAAACATGTACTTCTGCTTTATTGACTATGCCAAAGGCTTTGACTGTATGGATCAAAATACACTGTGGAAAATTCTTAGAGATGAGAATAACAGACTACCTTACCTGCCTCCTGAGAAATCTGTATGCAGGTCAAGAAGCAATAGTTAGAACTGGATGTGGAACAACAGACTGGTTCCAAATTGGGAAAGGGGTATGTCAAGGCTGTATGTTGTCACCCAGCTTATTTAATTTATATGCAGAGACATCACACAAAATGCCAGGCCAGATGAAGCACAAGCTGGAATCAAGATTGCCAGGAGTAAATTGATAACCTCTGATAGGCAGATGACACCACCATTATGTCAGAAAATGAAGAATTAAAGAACCTCTTGATGAAAGTGATGAAAGTGAAAGCAGAGAGTGAAAAAACTGGCTTAAAGCTCAACATTCAGAAAACTAATATCATGGTATGTGGTACTATCACTTCATGGCAAATAAATGGGGAAGCAATGGAAACTACAACAGACTTTATTTTCTTGGGCTCCAAAATCACTGCAGATGGTGACTGCAACCATGAAATTAAAAGACATTTGTTCTTTGAAAGAAAACCTATGACAAACCTAGAAGCATATTAAAAAGCAGAGATATTACTTTACTGAAAAAGGTCGGTCTAGTCAAAACAATGGTTTTTCCAGTAGTCATGTGTGGAGTGAAAGTTGGACCATAAAGCACCAAAGTTTTGATGCTTTTGAACTGTGTTGTTGGATAAGACTCTTAAGAGTCCCTTGGACTGCAAGGAGATCCAACTAATCCATCCTAAAGGAAATCAGTCCTGAATATACATTGGAAGGACTGATACTGAAGCTGAAACTCCAACACTATGGCCACCTGATGAGAAGAACTGACTCATCGGAAAAGACCCTGATGCTGGGAAAAATTGAAGGTGGGAGGAGAAGGGGATGACAGAGGATGAGATGGTTGAAATGCATCACGGACTCTATGGACACAAGTGTGAGCAAACTCCGAGTCGATGATGGAAAAGGAAGCCTGGCATGCTGCACTCCATGGGACTTCAGAGAGTCAGACATGACTGAGCAACTGAGCTGAGCTGTTGTGTAGGATATGATTAATAAATTAAATATAAATCTATTATATTTAAATTATTGACATAATTCAAGATGCTTCTATTCTTTTTTTGCATTGATAACATATTCTCTGAGAAATGTTATTATGTCTAACTATGATTTTATATTTTTTCTTTTCACTTATATATCTTCTGAATTTTGTTTTATGTATGCTTATTTCCTTGCTGTTAAGGTATCTAATGGTATATGATGCCTATCTTCTTTGTGAATTGTAACTTTTATCATTGAAAATATTCATCTTTGTTTCACTTAAAAAACATAATAAAGAGTGATGTTTCCTTACTCAGAGAGCAGATTTCTAGCCATTTATTTTTATTTCTACAAGTTTACTCTTTCATGAAAAGAACTCTGACCATTCAAAATAATCCTCAGTTGTCAATAGCTTTTAACTTTGTGAGTGCTAGGAAATGCTGTGTATATAGGCTTATCTCTTAAAAGCAGGAATGGTGATGGCAAAGACATGAGGATGACAAGCTGACAAAGAGATTAGAGATTAAAAATGTTGCAAGTAGTCACTGGAGAAAGCTTACTGCAAATGCAGCGACGAAGGTTCATAATGATGGTTAAAGCATTAAATAAGCAGTCTAAGTAATCTTTGCTACACACCCAAAACTAACACAGCACTGTAGATTAACTATACTGCAATAATAAAAAATGGCTAAAGAAAAAATCTTAGAAATAACATGAAGTATTAAATATGTGATCTATAGTATAACAATTATTTTTTAAAATGTTAGTGTTTAGAGAAATAAATATTAGTTGTCTGTGGTATTATATGAGCCTTTTCCTAACTGGCTAATATAAAAAAGGATATAGTGAATAGGAGATATTGAATCCCAAATATGTAGTTTAATTATTGATAAGCATGTGCTTATAAAGATATAGAACTTTAACACTCAGAAAAAAATAAAACTTAAAAATCATAATTATTGTTTTAAATTATTCAAAGAGAAATACTCAGAGATAAATATAGTGAGGATATGGAACACTTTAAGAATGATACTTTAAATTGTGCAAAATGACTACTTAAATTACACAGTATCTGAGTATCTCTGCCCCCAGGCAGCTATGTTACTCTATATTGCCCTATCTATGCACTGAATTTTTTAAGTTTTTATCTTTATCTTTTTCTACTTCATCTCTTTTTTGAATTTTTATACATATCTGCTTTTTGGAATTATGTTGTCTCATCTCTTTTCTCTTGCTAACAGCTAACAGATCTGTGGATTCATCCTCTAAAGTGAAAGATAACTCCTTACCTTAACTGTGTCTAAGCTTACATCTTTAATATTTTTGCCCTTGAATCAGGAGAGAGGGTAGTCAAAGGCCTGATTCTCTGTTAATCTGTACAAGTTGAATACAAAAACATATCCTATTAAAGGGTACAAGGATGATAGGGTAAACTTCCAATCAGAATTAATTATATACTTGCATTAAATTATATTAGAAGATATTTGATTATCTAGTGTAATGTTGAAGAAGTTGAAGTTGAACGGTTTGATGAAGAACTATAAGACCTTCTAGAACTAAAATGCAAAAAAAAAGATGTCCTTTTCATTATAGGCAACTGGAATGCAAAAGGAGGAAGTCAAGAGATATCTGGAATAACAGGAAAATTTGGCCTTGGATTAAAAACGAAGTGGGGCAAAGGCTAACTTGCCAAGAGAACACCCTCTTCCAACAACACAAGAGAAGACTCTACACCTGGACATCACCAGATGATCAATGCCTAAATCAGATTGATAATATTCTTCACAGCCAAAGATGGAGAAGCTTTACACAGTCTGAAAAAACAAGAGTGGGAGCTGACTGTAGCTCAGATCATGAACTCCTTATTGCCAAATTCAGACTTAAATTGAAGAAAGTAGGGAAAACCACTAGAAAATTCAGGTTTCACCTAAATCAGATCCCTTAGGATTATACACTAGAAGTGGCAAATAGATTTAAGAGGTAGATCTGATAAGCAGAGGACCTGAAGAACTATGGATGGAGGTTTGTGACATTGTACAGAAGGCAGTGAAAAAGACCATCCCCATGAAAAAGAAATGCAAAAAGGCAAAACAGTTGTCTGAGGAGGCCTTACAAATACCAGAGAAAAGAAGTGAATCAAAAGGCAAAGGAGAAAGGAAAGATATAACCATTTGAATGCAGAGTTCCAAAGAATTGCAAGGAGAGATAAGAAAGCCTTCTTCAGTGATCAATGCAAAAAAATAGAGGAAAACAACAGAGTGGAAAAGACTAGTGATCTCTTCAAGAAAACTAGAGATACCAAAGGAACAGTTCATGCAAAAATTGGCACAATAAAAGACAGAAATGGTATGGATCTAACAGAAGCAGAAGATATTAAGAAGAGGTGGCAAGAATACACAGAAGAACTGTACAAAAAAGATCTTCATGACCCAGATAACCATGATGGTGTGATCACTCACCTAGAGCCAGACATCCTAGAATGTAAAGTCAAGTGGGCCTCAGGAAGCATCACTACAAGCAAAGCTATTGGAAGTGATAGAATTCCAGGATCCTAAAAGATGCTGCTGTGAAAGTGCTGCACTCAATATGTCAGCAAATTTGGAAAACTCAGCAGTGGCCACAGGACTGGAAAAGTCAGTTTTCATTCTAATCCCAATGAAAGACAATGCCAAAGAATGTTCAAGCTACTGCATAATTGCATTCATGTCACATGCTAGCAAAGTAATGCTCAAAATTCTCCAAGCCAAGCTTCAACAGTACATGAACCGTGACATCCCAGACGTTCCAGATCGATTTAGAAAAGGCAGAGGAACCAGAGATCAAGTTGCCAACATCTATTGGATCATCAAAAATGAAAGAGTGTTCCAGAAAAACATGTACTTCTGCTTTATTGACTATGCCAAAGGCTTTGACTGTATGGATCAAAATACACTGTGGAAAATTCTTAGAGATGAGAATAACAGACTACCTTACCTGCCTCCTGAGAAATCTGTATGCAGGTCAAGAAGCAATAGTTAGAACTGGATGTGGAACAACAGACTGGTTCCAAATTGGGAAAGGGGTATGTCAAGGCTGTATGTTGTCACCCAGCTTATTTAATTTATATGCAGAGACATCACACAAAATGCCAGGCCAGATGAAGCACAAGCTGGAATCAAGATTGCCAGGAGTAAATTGATAACCTCTGATAGGCAGATGACACCACCATTATGTCAGAAAATGAAGAATTAAAGAACCTCTTGATGAAAGTGATGAAAGTGAAAGCAGAGAGTGAAAAAACTGGCTTAAAGCTCAACATTCAGAAAACTAATATCATGGTATGTGGTACTATCACTTCATGGCAAATAAATGGGGAAGCAATGGAAACTACAACAGACTTTATTTTCTTGGGCTCCAAAATCACTGCAGATGGTGACTGCAACCATGAAATTAAAAGACATTTGTTCTTTGAAAGAAAACCTATGACAAACCTAGAAGCATATTAAAAAGCAGAGATATTACTTTACTGAAAAAGGTCGGTCTAGTCAAAACAATGGTTTTTCCAGTAGTCATGTGTGGAGTGAAAGTTGGACCATAAAGCACCAAAGTTTTGATGCTTTTGAACTGTGTTGTTGGATAAGACTCTTAAGAGTCCCTTGGACTGCAAGGAGATCCAACTAATCCATCCTAAAGGAAATCAGTCCTGAATATACATTGGAAGGACTGATACTGAAGCTGAAACTCCAACACTATGGCCACCTGATGAGAAGAACTGACTCATCGGAAAAGACCCTGATGCTGGGAAAAATTGAAGGTGGGAGGAGAAGGGGATGACAGAGGATGAGATGGTTGAAATGCATCACGGACTCTATGGACACAAGTGTGAGCAAACTCCGAGTCGATGATGGAAAAGGAAGCCTGGCATGCTGCACTCCATGGGACTTCAGAGAGTCAGACATGACTGAGCAACTGAGCTGAGCTGTTGTGTAGGATATGATTAATAAATTAAATATAAATCTATTATATTTAAATTATTGACATAATTCAAGATGCTTCTATTCTTTTTTTGCATTTATAACATATTCTCTGAGAAATGTTATTATGTCTAACTATGATTTTATATTTTTTCTTTTCACTTATATATCTTCTGAATTTTGTTTTATGTATGCTTATTTCCTTGCTGTTAAGGTATCTAATGGTATATGATGCCTATCTTCTTTGTGAATTGTAACTTTTATCATTGAAAATATTCATCTTTGTTTCACTTAAAAAACATAATAAAGAGTGATGTTTCCTTACTCAGAGAGCAGATTTCTAGCCATTTATTTTTATTTCTACAAGTTTACTCTTTCATGAAAAGAACTCTGACCATTCAAAATAATCCTCAGTTGTCAATAGCTTTTAACTTTGTGAGTGCTAGGAAATGCTGTGTATATAGGCTTATCTCTTAAAAGCAGGAATGGTGATGGCAAAGACATGAGGATGACAAGCTGACAAAGAGATTAGAGATTAAAAATGTTGCAAGTAGTCACTGGAGAAAGCTTACTGCAAATGCAGCGACGAAGGTTCATAATGATGGTTAAAGCATTAAATAAGCAGTCTAAGTAATCTTTGCTACACACCCAAAACTAACACAGCACTGTAGATTAACTATACTGCAATAATAAAAAATGGCTAAAGAAAAAATCTTAGAAATAACATGAAGTATTAAATATGTGATCTATAGTATAACAATTATTTTTTAAAATGTTAGTGTTTAGAGAAATAAATATTAGTTGTCTGTGGTATTATATGAGCCTTTTCCTAACTGGCTAATATAAAAAAGGATATAGTGAATAGGAGATATTGAATCCCAAATATGTAGTTTAATTATTGATAAGCATGTGCTTATAAAGATATAGAACTTTAACACTCAGAAAAAAATAAAACTTAAAAATCATAATTATTGTTTTAAATTATTCAAAGAGAAATACTCAGAGATAAATATAGTGAGGATATGGAACACTTTAAGAATGATACTTTAAATTGTGCAAAATGACTACTTAAATTACACAGTATCTGAGTATCTCTGCCCCCAGGCAGCTATGTTACTCTATATTGCCCTATCTATGCACTGAATTTTTTAAGTTTTTATCTTTATCTTTTTCTACTTCATCTCTTTTTTGAATTTTTATACATATCTGCTTTTTGGAATTATGTTGTCTCATCTCTTTTCTCTTGCTAACAGCTAACAGATCTGTGGATTCATCCTCTAAAGTGAAAGATAACTCCTTACCTTAACTGTGTCTAAGCTTACATCTTTAATATTTTTGCCCTTGAATCAGGAGAGAGGGTAGTCAAAGGCCTGATTCTCTGTTAATCTGTACAAGTTGAATACAAAAACATATCCTATTAAAGGGTACAAGGATGATAGGGTAAACTTCCAATCAGAATTAATTATATACTTGCATTAAATTATATTAGAAGATATTTGATTATCTAGCCAAAAAAAAAAGATTTTAATGCTACTTTAAACATACAGGGGTGTGTGTGCACAGATGTGTGCATGCTATAAAGTAAATAATAACAAAATTGCATGGGTTTCTTGAAGAGGTAGATAATTCTGTCACATAATATTTTTCTAGTTATAAATATATAATAATTTATTATGTATTATAAATGACCTTCTATTTAGATTTGGAAGTTAGGTAAGGATCTCAGATCTTGCTCTATTCCTGAAATTACATTATCCTATGAAATATTTGGAAGAATTTCAATTAACAGAGCATAAATGTGAATGAGGCTGAGACTCAGTATGAGTAATAACATACTAGAAATGAATGATGCATAACTTTCTGGAATTCTACAAGCATATGTTTAAAGATAGGGAATTGGACTATTCAATTGTTACCAAACTATCACTGAGAGGTTAAAGCGTCTGCCTCCAATGCGGGAGACCTGGGTTCGATCCCTGGGTCGGGAAGATCCCCTGGAGAAGGAAATGGCAACCCACTCCAGTATTCTCGCTTGGAGAATCCCATGGACTGAGGAGCTTGGTGGGCTGCAGTCCATGGGGTCACAAAGAGTCGGACACGACTGAGTGACTTTACTTACTTATTTAACAGCTTATATAAATTCTATAGAATCAGCTAACTCTTAGAATACATAGCATGCACCAGGCATAGTACTAAATATACAAGTTTTATGATATCTTAAACCTCAGCTCTCTAAAGATATATATTCCTATTATCTAATACTATAGTCAAAGGGAACTAATCACAGACAGGCAAAGCTGTGGCAAAGCTGAGATTCAGACCTCTGACATTAGGCCTCCTGATCCCCATTCATAAACATCACACACTATTCCTTTCATCCTCCTTCTCTACTTTCTGAAATGAAATCCCTTTTATTAGTTAAAACCTTCTCAAAAAACAAACACATTTTCAGTTTCCAGGCCCACATGTAAGGAGCTTGGAAGTTGCTGATCCATCTAACAAGTTAAAAAATGCACGGGCTGAAGAACCAACAATACTTGGGTCTATAAGGGAGGGGAGAGCACAGATTAAGACTCTGCCCCTAGGACTGGAGAGAAGAAAGGAGAAAACAGGGAGTACCAAACTAATTATAACCAAACTGAAAGATGCACAAGAGGTATTCAACAGCAGAATGGATGAAACAGAAGCAGAAATCAGCAAGCAGAGAGACAAAGCAATTAAAAGCATCAAGACAAAGTAGCGAAATTAAACAAAAAATAGTTAAAAGATGTGAGGATTCTTTAAGGGACTTCTGGGACAACATCAAATGGAATAACACTTGCATTACAGAGGCTCCCAGAAGGAGAAAAGAAAGAGAAAGAGTCACAGAATGATTTGAAGAAGAAATAGCTAAAAACCTACCTAATCTGGGAAAGGAAACAGTCAGGTATAGGAAGTCTAGAGAACTCCAAATAAGATGAAGCCAAAGAAATATAAATCAAGATATAATATAATTAAAATGATGATGATTAAAGATAACACTTTCTTTTTTTTAATAGTAGTCAAAACTGCATGATATTGCCACAAAATCAGCCACACAGCTACAGTTCAGTGGAACAGAACAGAGCTTAGATACAAACACACACTTATACAGACGGTATGACAAAGGAGGCAAGAATATAAATGGGAAAATGTCTCTTCAGTAAATAGTGTTATACAATTTGGATAATCATATGCAAAAGAATGAAACTAGACCCTTTTCTTACACCATATACAAAAGCAAACTCAAAATGAAGGAAGGACTTAAATGCAACACCCGAAATCCTAAAAACTCCTCAAGGAAAACATGGGCCCTATGCTCTTTAACATTGGTCTGAGCAACAAATAGATAGATAGACAGATATTTTTTATCTATCTCTTCAGGCAAGGGCAGCAAAAGCAAAAGTAATTAAATAAGACCATACAAAACAAAAGTTAACCTACTGGATGGGAAAAGAATTTGAAAATGTTATACCTGATAAGGGTTTGATGTAGGAAATACGTACAAAAAACCTTATAGAACTCCATATCAAAAAAAATCACACAATCTCATTAAAAATGGACAGAAGATCTGAATAGACATTTTTCTACACAAGACATACAGATGGCCAATGGATACATGAAAAGATGCTCAAAACCATGAGTTATCAGAAAGATGCAAATGAGATGCCACTTTACACTAGGCAGCCTGGCTATAAATCAAAAAGATAAGAAACAACAAGTATTGGTGAGAATGTGGAGAAAGATAACACTGTACACTGTTGACAGAAACATACATAGGTGTAGCCACTATGGAAACCAGTGTGGAGGCTCCTTATAAAATTAAAATAGAGTTACTATAAAACCTAGCGATCCACTTTTGATTGTTTATCTGAAGAAAATGAAAACAATTTTAAAAAATGTATGTGTACAGCTATATTATTACAGCAGTATTTACAATAGCCAAGATATGGAACCAATAAGGGTCTGCTGAGAAGAGGAATGGATTAAAATATTGACATATACACACATGTATACATATATATATGTATATATGTATGTGTGTATGTATATAGTTTCCCAGGCGGTGATAGGGATAAAGAATCTGCCTGCCAATGCGAAAGACGAAGGAGACACAAGAGACATGGGTTCAGTCCTTGGAGTGGGAAAACCTGGAGGCAACCCACTCCATTATTCCTCCCTGTAAAATCTGATAGACAGAGGAGCCTAGTGGGCTACAGTCCATGGAGCCACAAAGAGTCAAACATGACTGAACACACCCATATGTGCTCACACGCGCACACACACACACACACACACATTTATCATCAATGGACTATTACTCAGCCATGAGAAGAATGAAATCTTGTGATTTATGTTGACATGGATGAATCTAGAGGGTGTTATGCTAAGTGAAATCAATCAGAGGGAGACAAATACTGTGTGACTTCACTTGTATGTTATCTGAAAAAAATAACAAATAAGCAAAACAAAAACAAATTCATAGGTAAGGAGAGCAAGCTGATAGCTGCCAGAGGGGAGTGAGGCTGGGGGTTAGGGAGAGTGTCGGGAAAAAGAGATCCACACCTCCAGCTAGGAGGCAAAGATGTCTTGAGGACAAAGTGCACGGTGGCAATAAAAATGTATTATCTCTGTATGGTACATTTTTGTGTAAGTCATTTCAGTCATGTCTGATCCTTTTGTGACCCCATGGACTACAGCCTGCCAGGCTCCTCTGTCCATGGGGATTCTCCAGGCAAGAATACAGGAGTGGGTTGCCATGCCCTGGTCCAGGGGATCTTTTAACCAGGAATGACAGACAGTAACTAGACCTATTGTGGTGATCATTTTGTAATGCATAAACATATAGTGTCACTATGCTATATGCCATCCAACCAGTCCATCCTAAAGGAGATCAGTCCTGGGTGTTCATTGGAAGGACTGATTAAGCTGAAATTCCAATACTTTGACCACCTGATGCAAAGAGTTGACTCATTCGAAAAGACCCTGATGCTGGGAGGGATTGGGGGCAGGAAAAGAATGGGACGGCAGAGGATGAGATGGCTGGATGGCATCACTGACTCAATGGACATGAGTTTGAGTGAACTGCAGGAGTTGGTGATGGTCAGGGAGGCCTGGTGTGCTGTGATTCATGGGGTTGCAAAGAGTCGGACATGACTGAGCAACTGAACTGAACTGACCTGACTGAACCGATGCTATATGCCTGAAAGTAATAGAATACTGTATGTCTTATTAAAATTAATAAGAAAAACAAAATTAGCATTAATGGAAAAAGTTAATTTAAAAATGATGTTTGCTCTTGGGACTCTCAAAAATTGCACAAGATAAAGTTAGAAAGGCAAAGAATACTTTACTCAAGATAATTACAATAGAAGTCAAGACTATTGCAATAGGGAAAACAAATTTAATTCAATTCTGTTGAAAAAAGGGCCTGGAGATACTTTAAGAACTGGGGTGATCTAGTGAAAAAGTTCTGGGGATATTAGGCAGGCTCAGCAGTGGGATTAGAGTATCTGAGTTTGCTGAGTGGTGCTTATTGAAGTTAGACTCACCCTTCTATGGTCTAGAAGTCAGGGGCATTGTCTTGATGATTACATTCCAAAGGGATCAATAAGAGGTCCCTGAGGAAGACATTTCTGGGTTGCCAAACTTCAAAAGGGTGAAGAAGATTTACATCATGAAAGCGAAGAGAGCATTTACAGTCTTATTTTCTAAAGTAAAGCCTCCAAGAAAAGAGAGGTCAAAGGGCCGAAAGTCAGGAAAATCTTTGAAAGTTTCATCAAGCCAAGGGGATGGTAGGCTATCTTTGTCAGGAAATTAACATCATATCATAACATAACAAATTATAGTGTAACATTGGGTTGGCCAACAAGTTCATTCAGGTTTTTCCATAACATCTTATAGAAAACCTGAACAAAGTTTTTGGCAAGCCCAATGTAATGCTATTATATTAATAAGATGTGACTAAGTGCAATAAAATAAAAGGAAACATGAACTAAATAGTAAGTTAAAAAAAAAACCCACAGAATATAAGTTAACTTTGTGCATCCGAAATCCACAAAAATACGTATAAAACAATTTAAATATATTTAATATATTTACATAAATTATCTGAATTGGATATAAAATTATTGCATTAATATATATTAATTATAATCCATGGGCATATATTAGACATATTTTTATAACATTAAACCAGGCCTTTAGTATAATTGCTTGGTTATATATTAGGTATTTGGAGAAAAATATGTTATGTATCTAACAATGATAGAGAAAAATTCACTTTATAATTTTATTAATAGTAGAAAGAATTATCTGTAGTCCAAGTGAAAGTGTCTTTATTTAGATATTTAATGGGTTATAAATAATCAAAGGTAACTCCTTACTGATTTTAGCAAGATTTCCCTACACTAAGTAGAAAGAAGTATTCTTGAATCTAGATAATTGCATTAAATTTTCCTGTTAGCCCACACCGATAATATCCTTCATAACACAAGCACTGAAGCTACAAATCTGTGTTTTATTTAGCAGTAATTCATCTTTGTATCAGAAAAACACTTGCTCTCCCTTCTACCCTTGTTATTATCCTTTTAGAGGTTAAACATCATGTGGGTGTCATGAAACCCACCAACTAATAGACTTGACAAGAAAGCCTACAATTTGCTCCAATTATCACCCTTTATAACACAGTTTCTAGAAACTGTGACTGTAAACCATTATCTTAAGTTCAGAGAAACATAGATGAAGTAAAAAATGTCAATCAAGAAAAGAAAATGCAATGCTATTGTTTGATGAAAGATAAGGAACTACAATGAGACAAATCAGAGCTTGTTAACCAGACCATATGATTTAAGCAGTTGCAAACCTGTTTTTTGTTTTTTGTTGTTTTTTGGTTTTTTTCAAATGAGCCACATTCTGTGTCTTTTCCAGACTCTCATCCATTTCAGATCAGTAAATTCTCTTGGGAAGATGAGCATTACAACAAAATTGATCAACACATTAAATGGAAATAATTCTGCAGATGTAACCTTTTCCACAAAAGCTTAAGATGCACACTTGATAAAAGGTCATTGAAGACAGCATCCTAGTTTCCATGCTAAAGGAGGTGTTTTAAGAGAAGAAAGAAATCACTTTTTCCTGCCAAAGTCATGTTTTTGGTGAGTGTTAATTTCTTAGCTTGATTGATACAGCTTAAGAATCTCTGGAACCCTGGATTCCAGGCAGAAGCTTCTTTCTTTTCTTTTTTTTCTTTTTTTTTTAACTTTTTATTTTGTACTGGGGTATACCCAATTAAAGAGGTTGTATGCTGCTAAGTCACTTCAGTCGTATCCGATTCTGTGCGACCCCATTGACGGCAGCTCACCAGGCTCCCCCATCCCTGGGATTCTCCAGGCAAGAACACTGGAGTGGGTTTCCATTTCCTTCTCCAAAGCATGAAAGTGAAAAGTCAAAGTGAAGTCGCTCAGTCGTGTCCCACTCTTAGCGACCCCATGGACTGCAGCCTACCAGGCTCCTCCATCCATGGGATTTTCCAGGCAAGAGTACTGGAGTGGGGTGCCATTGCCATCTCCAAAAGAGATTGTATAGCTTCATGTGAACAGCAAAAAAAGTCAGCCACATATGTACATGTATCCATTCTCCCCCAAACTTCCCTCCCACCCAGGCTTCCTCATAATATCGAACAAAGTTTCATGTGCTATACAATAGGTCTTTGTTGGTTTCTAAATATAGCAGTGTGCACAGGCCCATCCCAAACGCCTTATCTATCCCTTCTCCCCATCCTTCCCATCAGCAACCATAAATTCGTTCTCTGTGAATCTCTGATTAGTAAGTTCATTTGTATAATTTCTTTTTAGATTCCACATATAAGGGACATCCTTCATGGATACCAGTGTTCACTGCACCACTGTTTACAATGGTCAAGAAATGGAAGCAACATATATACAATGGAACATTATTCAGGCACTAAAAAGAATTAAATAATGCCATTTGAAGCAACACAGATGGACTTAGAGATTGTCATACTGAATGAAGTTAAGTCAGACAAAGAAGGAGGAATATTATAGGTAGACTTTTCTTAAAGGGAAATAAACAAGCACCCTTTTTATAGGTATAGTTTTCAATGATCTTATAGGTTTAGAAAAGCAATTCATTTCACCTTCTTATGTAATTCCAATCATTTTGTATTTTTAGCAATGCTAACTTAAAAGTTGAGAAGAAATTTAAAGAGGACAAAACAGATATTCAAACCTTTCTCAAAAAATGACCAGAAGGTTATAAACATTTATATAAAATATAATTATAAAACTTGCTACTCACAGGTAAGAAATACTTAAGGAAAAAAGCTTTATAAGAACAACTAATTATTTAATATCACCATTATTCTTTTGCAAACCTTCTGCTTCTATCTCCCTAAGATTAATATTTAAACAAAACCGTTTCAGATTTAGAAATGTTCTTTAAATTTTTAAAAAGCAACCAACCAAAAAACAAAACAAAATCAGACAACGTCCTCTCCTTTGGCTTACAAGTTCTCAGTGCTTATAACTCTGAAAAAACATCATAATCTATTACTGAGAAAAAGGATGGCATGCTTTTAAAGTTTAGATTTAATCTAAATATTTGTTGAGAAGACAGTGTAAATATTTATCACAGGTTTTCATATATTTTGGAAAGACAATACCTGGAAAAAAATTCTCTTGGATGAAAGTATTTAGTTTGCAAAGTGAACTCGGGAGGAAAGCAGACACATTTATAAGGAGGCTGTGATAAGCATCCAATTTGACTTATGGAAACAGAAGGAGAAATCAACACAGGGAAGGACAGAATGCATCTTACAGCAATTATCTGCAAAATGGCAGCAGCTGTTCAAGCTTTTGGATGACTGGGATTCTGAAAAGTCCAGATAGAAACATATGGTATAGTGCATCACAAAACAATTTAAAGCTGTTACTGTCCATGTTATTTCTTTATGTTATTCTCAGTGAAAGTTAATAGGTACATAGATTTTTCTCTGGTGTATCATGAACAAGCAATAAGTCTTGGGGTCCACAAACACACAGACACAGACAAAAGAATCCTTTAGGCAAAAAAGCCTATAATTTATATTAAAAATTTTATAACATTTATATTCTGTATCTATTTTGCATGACATAAAAGTCTACTGCAATTACATTTTTGGATATTTATGTAAAATTCAGTTAATAAGACGAGAAACCACTAAGCTTTTAAAAGATACACAGCATCTCTTTTCTAATAGATACTTTGCATTCGAGAAAAATAAAGTTTTCCATTAGCACGTCCCACTTATTTGTGTGGGCCCATTACAATTTTAACACTTATAAGAGGAAGTGTTAATGGTGACATTTTAAAGCACTAGTTTAAAAGGAGGGGGGTGACTTTATAAGAAAAAAAAAATCAGAACAAATTCCTTTTTCTAGCTTGTTAAAATTACATGAGATAAAACTATATTTTATTAAAAGATAAAATCTCATTAAAATCAGAGTATAAATGCACAAGATGAATCCAAGATATATTGCCATGTATAATAAACTCTGTCATTAGTGAGTATTGCTACATAATTATAGTATTCAAAATATTAAAAATTGTCTAATCAGTTAAGAGTATTTGAGGTACCATTTTACAAAATGAGTGAAGACTATTAAAACGGTTCCATAGTATATTAAATTTTTGTTGGTTTGTTTTTCTATATAGCTTTCAGTTTAAAAGTTTGCTCATCTTTTCGAAGTTGTATAGAATATTTTTGAATGGCAAAGTAATAATCCAATGTTTCTGGAAATTTTTGTCTCTGTTTCACATTTTGAATGTTGAATCTATAAGAAAATTCCATTTATTTGCAATTATTTACATTCTTAAAAGATACAAATAATAGCTTTTGCTAAAATATAAAATGAAGAGCATGAAAAATGGCAGACATGTGTGGCACATATATGGTTTGTAAAGATTTAATTCTCCAGCTAGATTGAAGTTATAGGTTATATAACAAAAATACATTAGTAAGAAAAATATTCTAATGATTCACTCCTATTTCAAGACTCACAGGATCTAATATTTTAAAATGAATTTTTTAAGTGATAAAAACTTAAATAATCATAAGAAAGAAGTAACATGTGATGTGCTTTGTAGCACACAGATTTTTGAGAAAAATCCTGAATAGTTTAAATATTAGCTCAATATTTTATCAGCTGAATGACTTCATTAATCAATGGCTTTATTAATCAATCTCTCATATTTCTCTAGTAGGAAAAAAACAAGGAAAAGACAATAATCACCTCACTAGTTGTTTTAAAAGAAAAAGCTTATCCAAAGTTATTTTTTAAATTCTAATGCATCTTTAACATAACTGCTTACAATTCAGAGTCACATAACTAATTAAACCTCAATAAACTGAAAAACAGATGTTCAACTGATGGACAATTACATCTATAGTTATTGACCTAAAGTGAAGGGTGTTGATGCAATGAGGAGTTTTAGAACAACACACGAATCTTTTATAACACTCTACTTGAGGCATTTATTGAGTAGGTCCAACTTTCAGATTTAAAATAAGATCTACAGAAATTGAAAAATAAATACACATCATATATAAATATATGTGTATATGTTTATACATACAGGCATGTGTGTATATATATATATATATATACACACACACACATACATATATATTCTCTCACTCATTCATTATGTATCATCAGGAAGTTGTGAAGTGAACCCAGTTAGGTCATTAATAAAGATTATTCTAATTTATACTTCGCAGAATTCACTTATCTTAACTACCTTCTAGATTTTTGCCCACCCTGCTGAGATTCCCAGACATACAATATAACAAAATGGGCAATCTACCTTCTAATTCTAATAATAAGAGCTAGAATTTTATTGAGCACTTCATATGTACTCACACTGTGTAAAGTACTTTATTTTATTTAATATCACCTCATGAAATAAGTAATTTTGGAATAACCATTCTTGTTAACTGAAATAAAACAACAGGGTAATCACAAATTTGAAATGCTTTTGGTTAAAATGTATAGGCGTCAAAAGTTTTGGTCTCCAAAACTTGTTTCCAAGACAAATGCCCAATCATCTATTACACATGAATTCAGCAGAAAGCAGATATAAAACAATCTCCAGTTCTCTGACCTGCCAGGTAATCCAACATAATGAGTTTGTTCATATATTTGTTCATATTTGTTCATAAATAAGTTTGTTCAAATAAGCTGCAATCTTATTCTAGAGTC
The DNA here is from genome assembly GCA_006410675.1 of Oreotragus oreotragus. NCBI lineage: Eukaryota > Metazoa > Chordata > Mammalia > Artiodactyla > Bovidae > Oreotragus > Oreotragus oreotragus. The sequence continues at coordinate 21,716 of SJYX01020221.1, forward strand.
AGGATTCCATTACCTTATTTTCAGACAACTATATCCCTTCAATTTTTCTTTCATCCAATAATTAAACACTAGACTATTCAAGGATCAAGCTTTGTATTCTATCCCTAAAAACTACAAACTGCAGGGCTTCCTTTGTACACAGAAGTGTTAAGAAGTGATGCTAAAATGTTCTAATTAACACACTTAGCTTGAATATCACTTATTTTATCCATGAGATGTCATGCTATCCTTCACTATGCAAAGAAGCTAGTCACTGATTTCATCAATGAAAGTTTGTATCTATGTGCATGTTTAGTCACTTAGTTTTATCTGATTCTTTGTGACCCCCACAGATTATAGCCCACCAAGTTCCTTTGTCCATTGGATTTCCCAGGCTAGAATATTGGAGTGGGTTACCATTTACTGCTCCAGTGGATCTTTCCAACCCAGGAATTGAACCCATGTTTCTTGTGGCTCCTGCAGTGGCAGGTGAATTCTTTGCCACTGAGACACCTGGGAAGCCAATGATACTTTAAAAGGTAATATTTCTTATGTTAAATAGAAAGGCTTCAGATGTTCCTTGCCTATAAAGATAACTGAGTTGTTTAGTAACTGCCTCTAGAGCGTGGTTACTGTGATCAAAGGCTAGTGGAGCATTCCTGAAGGATGAAATTCTGACTAGAACAAGTAAGCTTACTTAGACTGAGCATAACACAACTAAAGCATACATTGGCAGCTGTGTGGCACAGGAGCATACCCCACATCCACGGTCAGGAACAGCGGCCAAGAGGAGATAGCCCAAGTCAAAGGTTAGGAGCGGCAGCCAAGAGGAAATACCCCGTGTCCAAGCTCAGGAGCAGCGACTGAGAGAAGATACCCCAAGTCTAAGGTCAGGAGCAGTGGCCGAGAGGAGATACCCCAAGTCCAGTCCAAGGTAAGAGAAACCCAAGTAAGACAGTAGGTGTTGTGAGAGGGCAGATACACTGAAACCACAGTCACAGAAAACTAGCCAATCTGATCACATGGACTAAACCCTTATCTAACTCAATGAAGCTAAGCCATGCTGTGTTGGGGCCACCCAAGAGGGACAGGTCATGGTGGAGAGGTCAGATAGAATGAGGTCCACTGGAAAAAGGAGAGGCAAACCACTTTACTATTCTTGCCTTGAGAAACCTATGAATAGTATGAAAAGGTAAAATGATAGGATACTGAAAGAGGAACTCCCCAGGTCGGTAGGTGCCCAATATGCTACTGGAGATCAGTGGAGAAATAACTCCAGAAAGAATGAAAGGATGGAGCCAAGCAAAAACAATANAAAAAAAAAATCAGAACAAATTCCTTTTTCTAGCTTGTTAAAATTACATGAGATAAAACTATATTTTATTAAAAGATAAAATCTCATTAAAATCAGAGTATAAATGCACAAGATGAATCCAAGATATATTGCCATGTATAATAAACTCTGTCATTAGTGAGTATTGCTACATAATTATAGTATTCAAAATATTAAAAATTGTCTAATCAGTTAAGAGTATTTGAGGTACCATTTTACAAAATGAGTGAAGACTATTAAAACGGTTCCATAGTATATTAAATTTTTGTTGGTTTGTTTTTCTATATAGCTTTCAGTTTAAAAGTTTGCTCATCTTTTCGAAGTTGTATAGAATATTTTTGAATGGCAAAGTAATAATCCAATGTTTCTGGAAATTTTTGTCTCTGTTTCACATTTTGAATGTTGAATCTATAAGAAAATTCCATTTATTTGCAATTATTTACATTCTTAAAAGATACAAATAATAGCTTTTGCTAAAATATAAAATGAAGAGCATGAAAAATGGCAGACATGTGTGGCACATATATGGTTTGTAAAGATTTAATTCTCCAGCTAGATTGAAGTTATAGGTTATATAACAAAAATATATTAGTAAGAAAAATATTCTAATGATTCACTCCTATTTCAAGACTCACAGAATCTAATATTTAAAAATGAATTTTTTAAGTGATAAAAACTTAAATAATCATAAGAAAGAAGTAACATGTGATGTGCTTTGTAGCACACAGATTTTTGAGAAAAATCCTGAATAGTTTAAATATTAGCTCAATATTTTATCAGCTGAATGACTTCATTAATCAATGGCTTTATTAATCAATCTCTCATATTTCTCTAGTAGGAAAAAAACAAGGAAAAGACAATAATCACCTCACTAGTTGTTTTAAAAGAAAAAGCTTATCCAAAGTTATTTTTTAAATTCTAATGCATCTTTAACATAACTGCTTACAATTCAGAGTCACATAACTAATTAAACCTCAATAAACTGAAAAACAGATGTTCAACTGATGGACAATTACATCTATAGTTATTGACCTAAAGTGAAGGGTGTTGATGCAATGAGGAGTTTTAGAACAACACACGAATCTTTTATAACACTCTACTTGAGGCATTTATTGAGTAGGTCCAACTTTCAGATTTAAAATAAGATCTACAGAAATTGAAAAATAAATACACATCATATATAAATATATGTGTATATGTTTATACATACAGGCATGTGTGTATATATATATATATATATACACACACACACATACATATATATTCTCTCACTCATTCATTATGTATCATCAGGAAGTTGTGAAGTGAACCCAGTTAGGTCATTAATAAAGATTATTCTAATTTATACTTCGCAGAATTCACTTATCTTAACTACCTTCTAGATTTTTGCCCACCCTGCTGAGATTCCCAGACATACAATATAACAAAATGGGCAATCTACCTTCTAATTCTAATAATAAGAGCTAGAATTTTATTGAGCACTTCATATGTACTCACACTGTGTAAAGTACTTTATTTTATTTAATATCACCTCATGAAATAAGTAATTTTGGAATAACCATTCTTGTTAACTGAAATAAAACAACAGGGTAATCACAAATTTGAAATGCTTTTGGTTAAAATGTATAGGCGTCAAAAGTTTTGGTCTCCAAAACTTGTTTCCAAGACAAATGCCCAATCATCTATTACACATGAATTCAGCAGAAAGCAGATATAAAACAATCTCCAGTTCTCTGACCTGCCAGGTAATCCAACATAATGAGTTTGTTCATATATTTGTTCATATTTGTTCATAAATAAGTTTGTTCAAATAAGCTGCAATCTTATTCTAGAGTCAGGATTCCATTACCTTATTTTCAGACAACTATATCCCTTCAATTTTTCTTTCATCCAATAATTAAACACTAGACTATTCAAGGATCAAGCTTTGTATTCTATCCCTAAAAACTACAAACTGCAGGGCTTCCTTTGTACACAGAAGTGTTAAGAAGTGATGCTAAAATGTTCTAATTAACACACTTAGCTTGAATATCACTTATTTTATCCATGAGATGTCATGCTATCCTTCACTATGCAAAGAAGCTAGTCACTGATTTCATCAATGAAAGTTTGTATCTATGTGCATGTTTAGTCACTTAGTTTTATCTGATTCTTTGTGACCCCCACAGATTATAGCCCACCAAGTTCCTTTGTCCATTGGATTTCCCAGGCTAGAATATTGGAGTGGGTTACCATTTACTGCTCCAGTGGATCTTTCCAACCCAGGAATTGAACCCATGTTTCTTGTGGCTCCTGCAGTGGCAGGTGAATTCTTTGCCACTGAGACACCTGGGAAGCCAATGATACTTTAAAAGGTAATATTTCTTATGTTAAATAGAAAGGCTTCAGATGTTCCTTGCCTATAAAGATAACTGAGTTGTTTAGTAACTGCCTCTAGAGCGTGGTTACTGTGATCAAAGGCTAGTGGAGCATTCCTGAAGGATGAAATTCTGACTAGAACAAGTAAGCTTACTTAGACTGAGCATAACACAACTAAAGCATACATTGGCAGCTGTGTGGCACAGGAGCATACCCCACATCCACGGTCAGGAACAGCGGCCAAGAGGAGATAGCCCAAGTCAAAGGTTAGGAGCGGCAGCCAAGAGGAAATACCCCGTGTCCAAGCTCAGGAGCAGCGACTGAGAGAAGATACCCCAAGTCTAAGGTCAGGAGCAGTGGCCGAGAGGAGATACCCCAAGTCCAGTCCAAGGTAAGAGAAACCCAAGTAAGACAGTAGGTGTTGTGAGAGGGCAGATACACTGAAACCACAGTCACAGAAAACTAGCCAATCTGATCACATGGACTAAACCCTTATCTAACTCAATGAAGCTAAGCCATGCTGTGTTGGGGCCACCCAAGAGGGACAGGTCATGGTGGAGAGGTCAGATAGAATGAGGTCCACTGGAAAAAGGAGAGGCAAACCACTTTACTATTCTTGCCTTGAGAAACCTATGAATAGTATGAAAAGGTAAAATGATAGGATACTGAAAGAGGAACTCCCCAGGTCGGTAGGTGCCCAATATGCTACTGGAGATCAGTGGAGAAATAACTCCAGAAAGAATGAAAGGATGGAGCCAAGCAAAAACAATACCCAGCTGTGGATGTGACTGGTGATAGAAGCAAGGTCCGACGCTGTAAAGAGCAATATTGCATAGGAACCTGGAATGTCAGGTCCATGAATCAAGGCAAATTGGAGGTGGTCAAACAGGAGATAGCAAGAGTGAATGTCGACATTCTAGGAATCAGCAAACTAAAATGGACTGGAATGGGTGAATTTAACTCAGATGACCATTATATCTACTACTGTGGGCAGGAATCCCTTAGAAGAAATGGAGTAGCCATCATGGTCAACAAAAGAGTCTGAAATACAGTACTTGGATGCAATCTCAAAAACGACAGAATGACCTTTATTTGTTTCCAAGGCAAACCATTCAATATCACAGTAATCCAAGTGTGTGCCCCAACCAGTAATGCTGAAGAAGCTAAAGTTGAACGGTTCTATGAAGACCTATAAGACCTTTTAGAACTAGCACCCCCAAAAGATGTCCTTTACATTAGAAGTGACTGGAATGCAAAAGCAGGAAGTCAAGAAACATCTGGAGTAATAGGCAAATTAGCCTTGGAGCACGGAATGAAGCAGGGCAAAGGCTAATAGAGTTTTGCCAGGAGAACACAATGGTCATAGCAAACACCATTCTCATCCAATAACACAAGAGAAGACTCTACACAATGGACATCACCAGATGGTCAACACTGAAATCAGATTGATTATATTCTTTGCAGCCAAAGATGGAGAAGCTCTATACAGTCCAAAAAACAATGGGGAGCTGACTGTGGCTCAGATCATGAAATCCTTATTGTCAAATGCAGACTTAAATTGAAGAAAGTAGAGAAAACAACTAGATCATTCAGGTATGGCCTAAATCAAATCCCTTATGATTAAACAGTGGAAGTGAGAAATAGATTTAAGGGACTAGATCTGATAGAGTGCCTGAGGAACTATGGATGGAGGTTTATGACATTGTACAGGAGACAGGGATCAAGACCATCCCCATGGAAAAGAAACACAAAAAAGTAAAATGGCTGTCTGAGGAGACCTTACAAATAGCTGTGAAAAGAAGAAAAGCAAAAAGCAAAGGAGAAAAGGGAAGATATTCCCATTTGAATATAGAGTTCCAAAGAATAGCAAGGAGAGATAAGAATGCCTTCCTCAGTGATCAATGCAAAGAAATAGAGGAAAGTAAGCGAATGGGAAAGACTAGAGATCTCTTTAACAAAATTAGAGATACCAAGAAAACAGTTTATGCAAAGATGGGCTCAATAAAGGACAGAAATGGTATGGACCTAACAGAAGCAAAAGATATTAAGAAGAGTTGGCAAGAATACACAGAAGAACTACACAAAATAGATCTTCATGACCCAGATAACCATGGTGGTGTGATCACTAACCTAGAGCCAGACATCCTGGAATGTGAAGTCAAGTGGGCCTTAGGAAGCATCACTATGAACAAAGCTAGTGGAGGTGATAGAATTCCAGCTGAGTTATTTCAAATCCTAAAAGATGATGCTGTGAAAGTGTTGCACTCAGTATGCCAGCAAATTTGAAAAACTCAACAGTAGCCACAGGACTGGCAAAGGTCAGTTTTCATTCCAATCCCAAAGAATGGCAATGTCAAAGAATGCTCAAACTTCTGCACAATTGAACTTATCTCACAGGCTAGTAAAGTAAAGCTTAAAATTCTCCAAGCCAGGCTTCAGCAGTACGTGAACCATGAACTTCCAGATGTTCAAGCTGGTTTTAGAAAAGGCAGAGGAACCAGTGATCAAATTGCCAACATCTGCTGGATCATCAAAAAAGCAAGAAAAACACTGATTTCTGCTTTATTGACTATGCCAAAGCCTTTGACTGTGTGTATCACAATAAACTGTGGAAAATTCTGAGAGAGATGGGAATACCAGACCACCTAATCTGCCTCTTGAAAAACCTGTATGTGGGTCAGGAAGCAACAGTTAGAACTGGATATGCAGCAACAGACTGGTTCCAAAAAGGAAAAGGAGTACGTCAAGGCTGTATGTTGTCACCCTGCTTACTTAACTTATATGCAGACAACATCACAAGAAACACTGTGCTGGAGGAAGCACAGGCTGGAATCAAGACTGCTGGGAGAAATATCAATAACCTCAGCTATGCAGATGATACCACCCTTATGGCAGAAAGTGAAGAGGAACTAAAAAGCCTCTTGATGAAAGTGAAAGTGGAGAGTGAAAAATTTGGCTTAAAGCTCAACATTCAGAAAACGAAGATCATGGCATCCAGTCCCATCAATTCATGGCAAATAGATGGGGAAACAGTGTCAGACTTTATTTTTCTGGGCTCTAAAATCACTGCAAATGGTGATTGCAGCCATGAAATTAAAAGATGCTTGCTCCTTGGAAGGTGAGATATGACCAACCTAGACAGCATATTGAAATGCAGAGACATTACTTTGTCAACAAAGGTCCATCTAGTCAAGGCTATGGTTTTTTCAGTAGTCATGAATGGATGTGAGAGTTGGACTATACAGAAAGCTGAGCACTGAAGAATTGATGCTTTTGCACTGTAGTGTTGGGGAGGAGTCTTGAGAGCCCCTTGGACTGCAATGAGGTCCAACCAGTCCATCCCAAAGGAGATCCATCCTGGGTGTTCATTGGAAGGACTGATGCTGAAGCTGAAACTCCAATACTTTGGCCACCTGATGCAAAGAGTTGACTCATTGGAAAGACCCTGATGCTGTGAAAGACTGAGGGCAGGAGGAGAAGGGACAACAGAGGATGAGATGGTTGGATGGCATCATTGACTCAATGGACATGAGTCTGGGTATGCTCCAGGAGTTGGTGATAGACAGGGAGGTCTGGCGTGCTGCAGTTCATGGGGTCACAAAAAGTCAGACACAACTGAGTGACTGAACTGAACTGAACTGATACCACATTGTAACACCCACTGTAGCATCCATCTCAGAGATGAGAAAAGAGAACAAGGTGACTGCTTCCATCTTATAGTCTAAATACCAGACCCAGAGTTCTCTGACTTCAGCAGACACTAGTTCTGTTTCACCAGAATTCCTTTTGGCAGCAGAAAGTCACTAATATACAAACCTAGAAACTAAAAATATACAAACTCCTTTTAGTGTCAGTGTGCATGTACTGAGTCACTTCAGTCGTATCCTACTCTGGGTGACCCCATGGACTTTAGCCCAACAGTATCCTCTGTGGGAATCTCCAGGCAAGAATACTGGAGTGGATTGCCATGCCCTCCTCCAGGGGATCTTCCTGATCCAGGGATTGAACCTGTGTCTCTTACATCTCCTGCATTGGCAGGCTGGTTCTTTACCACTAGCACTATCTGGGAAGCCTCTTAGAGTCAAGCTTTTGCAGAAATATATTCCTGCCTCTCAAAGACAAATTGAAGAGTGACCGGTAATGAAATCCTGGTAAACTTAGAAATTATAGGCAATGTAGCTGTCCTCAGTAATTTTGTTTTCTACTCTGGCCAGGTATTAGTTGTGGGTTTGTTTTGTTTTGTTTTCCTTTAGAAACTGCTGAAATGATGATGTAGCACCTGGATAGAATTTGTTTAAAAAGGAATAACTGAAAGCTAAATCTTTCAGGCCAGAGAAGTTGAAAACATTTTCAAAGATCCAAGACACTGAACAGACTTACAAGATTATAATATGCCCAGTTTAAATTTCAAAAACTCATGGAGCTTATGGAAGTATTCTCTACCAATAAAAAGATAATCCCCACATTTATAACACTAGACAGATTTACTGAGGAGAGAGGGGTGAGTAGACATAGTAGAAAGGAAATAAGAGAGAAAACAATTTTTAACTTTGCAAGAATGAGAGTGAATCTAAGTCGGGTGTCTAGAGTCATTTACCAGTAATACAAACACACGTTTGTGAAATCTCCCTCTTAGAGAAAAATGGGGTATTATATGCCCCATCACCTTATCTAAAATATCTACTTTTATTACAGTGACTATTCTCTTGGGGAAAAGCACAAGAATACTCTTGTCTTAGAGTACAATTTAGACATCATATCTGGTAGATGGCGGATGCATGCCCTTCTGTCTGCCACTGAGTCTATAGTCACAAGTCTATATTTAGATTGTTGAGATGTATATTAGAAACCACTGTGAGTCCCACAGTCCAGGGAATTCTACTGTACTATTCTGCCCTCAGGTTGATCTCCTTACATCTTGAGGTGAGAGGAAAATACTTTTTGTTCTGCACCTAACCTTCCATGTCCTGGGGTAGAAAATGCCACAGGACTCCAACAGTTTTTATTGCAGTGATTTGGTTCTTTCTCTTCACTGTCTCAATACTTATTTAACCCTAATTCTGCTACTCAACTGCTACAGCTGACAGAACACCACAACCAGCCTGAATCTGTACGTAGGAAATATGTAGTAAATATTTTTGCTCATATAACTGAAGAGTCCACACATAATGATAATGATTCAGGCAACATTTCTTTAAAGTAGAACATTTTATCACCAGGACCGAGTTTCTCCCTTATGATCTCATAACTTTATTTTCTCCCATTTAGACACTTCTGCCAAATACAGACTATATAAAGGATGTGAATAACACACAAACTTAAAAATAACAATGTTAGGAAGTTCAGGAAAGCAAAAGTAAATGACAAAAGTTCTTATATGTATGACAAATTGCAAGAGTTCAGAACCTAGAAAAAAGGCAAAATTGACATCCTAAAACTAAAAATGTTATACCTGATGCTAAGAACTCAATAGGGGGGGACAGGGACATCTGACATTCTGCAGGCGATTGGGTCACAAAGAGTTGGACATGACTTATTGACTGAACAACAAGAACTTAATAGGTAGCTTCAACAGCATATTAGATACTCCAGAATCTCAAACAATCTCAAGCATCATAAATGCAATAAAAAGCAAAAGCAACAATAATAAATACCATAGCTCATTTTAACTAAATTAAAATCCAGAAAAATAAAAACCCATACAGTTACAAGAAGAGACAGAGGAAAATGGTGTATTATCCTCAAAAATCAAAAGTAAGTTTGATGTCTAACTTTTTAACAGAAATGGCAAAAATGACAGCAATAAAAAAGTTATAATATAAGTGAAATAATTATAAAAGGGGTATAGAGAAAAAACTATTTTCTAAAATTAAGCAAAAGTGTCACTAAATATTGAGAATAAACAAAGGTTTTCCAGGAAAAAAAAATTTTGATTTTCACCATCAGAACATATATAGGGTAATACTAAAGAGAATACTTCTAGGAGAGGGAATGTAAACCCTGAGAGAACAGAAACACAGACATAATTATGTGCATATTTTTCTGAGCATTAATGGGATTGACAGTACAGAGGAATCAGAAATCATTCACATTCTACCTTGAAAACCAGAAGTCAGAAGCCCCAAATACAAACTTAATAAAACACAGTCCAATATGGAGATAAAATATATTCTGATGACTTGCCATCTTGCAAAATGAATGTTGTTTATTCCTTCAGTCAGCTCAGTCACTCAGTTGTGTCCAAATCTTTGCAACACCATGTATCACAGCACGCCAAGCTTCCCTGTCCATCACCAACTCATGGAGTTCACCCAAACACATCCATGGATTCGATGATACTATCCAGCCATCCTATCCTCTGTCGTCCCCTTCTCCTCCTGCCCCCAATCCCTCCTACCATCAGGGTCTTTTCCAATGAGTCAACTCTTCACATGAGGTAGACAAAGTATTGGTGTTTCAGCTTTATCATCAGTCCTTCCAATGAACACCCAGGACTGATCTCCATTATGATGGACTGATTGGATCTTCCTGCAGTCCAAGAGACCCTCAAGAGTCTTCACCATCAATTCTTTGGCACTCAGCTTTCTTCACAACTGTGAAGAAAGTCCACAATCATCCATACATGACCACTGGAAAAACTGTAGCTTTGACTAGATAGACCTTTCTTGGCAAAGTAATGTCTGTGCTTTTTAATATGCTGTCTAGGTTGGTCATAACTTTCCTTTCAAGGAGTAAGCGTCTTTTAATTTCATGGCTGCAATCACCATCTGCAGTGATTTTGGAGCCCAGAAAAATAAAGTCTGACACTGTTTCCCCATCTATTTCTGATGAAAGATGGGACCAGATGCCATGATCTTAGTTTTCTGAATGTTGAGCTTTAAGCCAAAGTTTTCACTCTCCTCTTTCACTTTCATCAAGAGGCTTTTTAGTTCCTCTTCACTTTCTGCCATAAGGGTGGTGTTATCTGCATATCTGAGGTCATTTATATTTCCCCCAGCAATCTCGATTCCAGCTTGTGTTTTCTCCAGCCCAGCGTTTCTCATGATGTACTCTGCATATAAGTTAAATAAGCAGGGTGACAATATACAGCCTTGACATACTCCATTTCCTATTTGGAAAAAGTCTGTTGTTCCATGTCCAGTTCTAACTGTTGCTTCTTGACCTGCATATAGGTTTCTCAAGAGGCAGGTCAGGTGGTCTGGTGTTCCCATCTCTTTCAGAATTTTCCACAGTTTATTGTGATCCACACAGTCAAAGATTTTGGCACACTCAATAAAACAGAAATAGGTGTTTTTCTGGAACTCTCTTGCTTTTTCCATGATCCAGCGAATGTTGGCAATTTGATCTCTAGCTCCTCTGCCTTTTCTAAAACCAGCTTGAACATGTGGAATTTCACAGTTCACGTATTGCTGAAGCCTGGCTTGGAGAATTTTGAGCATTACTTTACTAGCATGTGAGACGAGTGCAATTGTGTGGTAGTTTGAGCATTCTTTAGCATTGCCTTTCTTTAGGATTGGAACGAAAACTGACCTTTTCCAGTCCTGTGGCCAATGCTGACTTTTCCCAATTTGCTGGCATACTGAGTGGAGAATTTTCACAGCATCATCTTTCAGGATTTGAAATAGCTCAACTGGAATGCCATCATCTCCACTAGCTTTGTTCATAGTGATGCTTCCTAAGTCCCACTTAACTTCACATTCCAGGATGTCTGGCTCTAGGTGAGTTATCACACCATCGTGATTATCTGGGTCATGAAGATCTTGTACAGTTCTCCTGTGTATTCATGCCACCTCTTCTTAATATTTTCTGCTTCTGTTAGGTCCATACCATTTCTGTCCTTTATCAAGCCCATCTTTGTATGAAATGTTCCCTTGGTGTCTCTAATTTTCTTGAAGAGATCTCTAGTCTTTCCCATTCTCCAGTTTTCCTCTTTTTCTTTGCATTGATCACTGAGGAGGGTTTCTTACCTCTCCTTGCTATTCTTTGGAACTCTGCATTCAGATGGGAATATTTTCCCTTTTCTCCTTTGCTTTTTGCTTTTCTTCTTTTCACAGCTATTTGTAAGGCCTCCTAAGACAGCCATTTTGCTTTTTTGCATTTATTTTCCATGGGGATGGTCTTGATCCTTGTCTCCTGCACAATGTCATAAACCTCCATCCATAGTTCATCAGGCACTCTGTCTATCAGATTTAGTCCCTTAAATCTATTTCTCACTTCCACTGTATAATCATAATGGATTTGATTTAGGTCATGGCTGAATGGTCTAGTGGTTTTCCCTACTTTCTTCAATTTAAATCTGAATTTGGCAATAAGGAGCTCATGATCTGAGCCACAGTCAGCTCCCCATTGTTTTTTGGACTGTATAGAGCTTCTCCATCTTCGGCTGCAAAGAATATAATCGGTGTTGACCATCTGGTGATGTCCATGTGTACAGTCTTCTCTTGTGTTATTGGATGAGGGTGTTTGCTATGACCATTGTGTTCTCCTGGCAAAACTCTATTAGCCTTTGCCCTGCTTCATTCCGTACTCCAAGGCTAATTTGCCTATTACTCCAGATGTTTCTTGACTTCCTGCTTTTGCATTCCAGTCACTTCTAATGTAAAGGACATCTTTTGGGGGTGTTAGTTCTAAAAGGTCTTATAGGTCTTCATA
>SJYX01020221.1:36029-64773 GCA_006410675.1 Oreotragus oreotragus
CTAGCTCCTCTGCCTTTTCTAAAACCAGCTTGAACATGTGGAATTTCACAGTTCACGTATTGCTGAAGCCTGGCTTGGAGAATTTTGAGCATTACTTTACTAGCATGTGAGACGAGTGCAATTGTGTGGTAGTTTGAGCATTCTTTAGCATTGCCTTTCTTTAGGATTGGAACGAAAACTGACCTTTTCCAGTCCTGTGGCCAATGCTGACTTTTCCCAATTTGCTGGCATACTGAGTGGAGAATTTTCACAGCATCATCTTTCAGGATTTGAAATAGCTCAACTGGAATGCCATCATCTCCACTAGCTTTGTTCATAGTGATGCTTCCTAAGTCCCACTTAACTTCACATTCCAGGATGTCTGGCTCTAGGTGAGTTATCACACCATCGTGATTATCTGGGTCATGAAGATCTTGTACAGTTCTCCTGTGTATTCATGCCACCTCTTCTTAATATTTTCTGCTTCTGTTAGGTCCATACCATTTCTGTCCTTTATCAAGCCCATCTTTGTATGAAATGTTCCCTTGGTGTCTCTAATTTTCTTGAAGAGATCTCTAGTCTTTCCCATTCTCCAGTTTTCCTCTTTTTCTTTGCATTGATCACTGAGGAGGGTTTCTTACCTCTCCTTGCTATTCTTTGGAACTCTGCATTCAGATGGGAATATCTTCCCTTTTCTCCTTTGCTTTTTGCTTTTCTTCTTTTCACAGCTATTTGTAAGGCCTCCTAAGACAGCCATTTTGCTTTTTTGCATTTATTTTCCATGGGGATGGTCTTGATCCTTGTCTCCTGCACAATGTCATAAACCTCCATCCATAGTTCATCAGGCACTCTGTCTATCAGATTTAGTCCCTTAAATCTATTTCTCACTTCCACTGTATAATCATAATGGATTTGATTTAGGTCATGGCTGAATGGTCTAGTGGTTTTCCCTACTTTCTTCAATTTAAATCTGAATTTGGCAATAAGGAGCTCATGATCTGAGCCACAGTCAGCTCCCCATTGTTTTTTGGACTGTATAGAGCTTCTCCATCTTCGGCTGCAAAGAATATAATCGGTGTTGACCATCTGGTGATGTCCATGTGTACAGTCTTCTCTTGTGTTATTGGATGAGGGTGTTTGCTATGACCATTGTGTTCTCCTGGCAAAACTCTATTAGCCTTTGCCCTGCTTCATTCCGTACTCCAAGGCTAATTTGCCTATTACTCCAGATGTTTCTTGACTTCCTGCTTTTGCATTCCAGTCACTTCTAATGTAAAGGACATCTTTTGGGGGTGTTAGTTCTAAAAGGTCTTATAGGTCTTCATAGAACCGTTCAACTTTAGATTCTTCAGCATTACTGCTTGGGGCATAGTCTTGAATTACCATGATATTGAATGGTTTGCCTTGGAAACAAACAGAGATCATTCTGTCATTTTTGAGATTGCATCCAAGTACTGCATTTCAGACTCTTTTGTTGACCATAATGGCTACTCCATTTCTTCTGAGTGATTCCTGCACAGAGTAGTAGATATAATGGTCATCTGAGTTAAATTCATCCATTCCAGTCCATTTTAGTTTGCTGATTCCTAGAATGTCGACGTTCACCCTTGCCATCTCCTGTTTGACCACTTCCAACTTGCCTTGATTCATGGACCTAACATTCTAGGTTCCTATGCAATATTGCTCTTTACAGCATCGGACCTTGCTTCCATCACTAGTCACAGCCACAACTGGGTGTTGTTTTTGCTTTGGCTCCATCCCTTCATTCTTTCTGGAAGTATCTCTCCACTGATCTCCAGTAGCATATTGGGCACTTACCGACTTGGGGAGTTCCTCTTTCAGTATCCTATCATTTTGCCTTTTCATACTGTTCATGGGGTTCTCAAGGCAAGAATACTGAAGTGGTTTGCCATTCCCTTCTCCAGTGGACTACATTCTGTCAGACCTCTCCACCATGACCGATCTGTCTTGGGTGGCCCCACAGGGCATGGCTTAGTTTCACTGAGTTAGATAAGGCTGTGGTCTCTGTGATCAGATTGGCTAGCTTTCTGTGATAATGGTTTCAGTGTGTCTGCCTTCTGATGCCCTCTCACAACACCTACTGTCTTACTTGGGTTTCTGTTTCCTTTGATGTGGGGAATCTCTTCACGGCTGCTCCAGCAAGGCGCAGGCGTTGCTCCTTACCCTGGACGGGGTGTCTCTCCTCATGGCCACTCCTCCTTACTTTGAACGTGGAGTAGCTTCTCTCGGCCCTGCTGTGCCCATGCAGCTGCTGCTCCTTGGGCATGGGGTTGCTCCTCTCGGCTGCCGCCCCTGACATTGGACATGGGCTATTCCTTACATTGCTTTAAAAATCAGAAATTGAACCTTACAGCATTTCTGTGGAGACAAAAACTATTTTCACCTATAGATGGAAATCTAAGGCAGACATCTGGGAAGTGAATTGCCAGAGTTTTACACCAAATTGCTAATTGAAGTGAGATGGGAACTGAGATTTCCCTACTTCTGTGGCATTGCTGATTTCAAGGTATGGCCAAATTGTATCTTCAAAATATCAGTAAGCACAATACTGATATGTACATATTTTTCAAAGAAATTTTTGTGTTTTATTTTAATTTTGTTTATTTATGTCATACTGGTCTTGTACTATTCTAATTCAATTGTTAGAGAAACATTTGGAGCTTTGCCCATATTGACACTGTTAGAAAGTATTCGTGGGAAAATCAGCAATGATACTTGGTAATACTGATTCCTTGCACTAATATTATTTTAGTCTTATTAAAATAGGAGAGTATAAAATGAAAAGGAAATGAACTGTTAAGAGTCCGTTATTTGGATTAAGTGTCTTGAATGCTCTGAACTATCTCATTTAGTGTGACAATATTTCTCTATACCTGCAATTTTTATTATCTTCATCTGATTCCATAGTTCTACATGAGTAGCTCCACAGAACATTAGCACTCATGTCACTACCAGAAGAATTCCAAATATAATTTGGCAACAGAAAATAAGGCATTTTCATTCTGCAAATTGCTCTTAATTGCTGCCATATTTTGAGTATGATATGATATCTTCCTCTGAATAAATCACAGGCATTTCCTTATAAGAACGTACAAACCATTGTAACTTGTAAAGTCCCATGTTTTTTAATTTCCTCAGGAAGATAATGTAAAAGTCCTTTCTTGTTGTTACTAGTATTTGTTAATATATTCATGTTATTATTCTGTTTCAATGTTTTAAAATCCCACTATTATTACTGAATTAAAATATACCAGGCATAGAATGGAAATTATCTTTATTAAAATAGGAACTGCTCCACTTGGAGATAGGAAGAGAGCAGAGATGCTGATATTGAGGAGACTTATCTCAGTGACGTACAATGACAAGTAGCAGGGAAGGTAAATAGGAAATTTACAGAACAGAATATAACAGAGACTGTAAGAATCTGAATGTTGGGTTTGAATCGTTTGTGATAAAAACAAGGAATAAATGATAGAACTTTAAATAGACCTTGGCAAAGATGGGCAGAGAGTTGCAGCAAATTAACAGAGACAGCTAGGTTAGTTTTTACATTTCCTCTATGTGTTACTTTAGTTTCTTTGGCTCCTTTATCAGTCTCTACTAATCTTGTTCTTAGCCTGCTAAATTCCAATTTTAAGCTTTCACGTTGCTCTAATTCGGTGACTCTCTATTTTTCCTCTACCAGTTTTTCCCTGATCAGCATATACACACACCCAATCATTAATCTTTCCCACTTATATCACACATTCGGTCTTAAACTGGAGTTTTATTTTCACTTTGATATTGGCATATTGCATCATAAACCAGATAGTATCTCAAATTACTAAATCCTGCATTCCATCCAAAACATAAGAAATATATAAAGATAAAACTTACAAATTCCCTTACATAAATGTATTTACAAGTTCTATACATTTGTCATCTATTAGGAGCTAAAAGATCCAGCATTCTGGAAGCCAGAATCTTAATGTAACTGATATTTCCATCCTAAGTTCAAAGATTTATACGTGAACACTGACTTCCAAAAATCTTTGGGTAATATAGAAACATTGAACAATTAATTAGGATAGGTTAATTGCATCAAATAAGGTTTATATGGCAAATATGTAAATTATTGCATTTAATTTAGGCATGGCCACATAGCAAGTGGAATCTACTTGGTGCTACAAATAATGGTAAAGAATAAGGAAACAAAAACCTATTTTTAATGTTGGCACCTACTTTCTTATGAGATTATATGTAGTTCATAAACAAGTAGCTTGGATACTGATCCAGGTGGGGGATTAAACTCCAGATTTTTTGAAAAGTTATACATACACACATATAGGTATATATATATATATATACATATATGAAAGTGTTAGATGCTCAGCTATATCTGACTCTTTGTGACCTCATGGACCGGAGCCCACCAGGCTCCTCTGTCCACAGAATTCTCCAGGTAAGAATATTGAAGTGGGTAGCTATTTCCTTTTGACAGGTGTCTTCCCAACCAGGGATCTAACCCAAGGCTCCTGCATTGCAGTCAGATTCTTTACCATCTGAGATGATACCATTCTTTACATATATGTGTATATGTATATACATATATACATATACAAACACACACACACAAATGTGTGTGTATATATGTGTGTGTGTGTGTGAGCATGTCCAGTTCAGTCCAGTCGCTCAGTCGTGTCCTAATCCTTTTGACCCCAAAGACTACAGCATGCAAGGCTTCCCTGGCAATCCCCAACTGCCAGAGCTTGCTCAAACTCATGTACATTGAGTCAGTGATGCCATCTAACCAATTCATCCTCTGTCATTCCCTTTTCCTCCTGCCTTCAATCTTTCCCAGCATCAGGGTCTTTTCCAATGAGCCAGTTCTTCGCATCAGGTGGCCAAAGTACTGGAGTTTCAGCTTCAGCATCTGTCCTTCCAATGAAAATTTGGGACTGATTCACTTTACCATGGACTGGTTGGATCTCCTTGCAGACCAAGGGACGCTCAAGAGTCTTCTCCAATACCACAGTTCAAAAGCATCAATTGTTCAGTGCTCAGCTTTCTTTACAGTCCAACTCTAACACCCATACATGACTACTGGAAAACCACAGCTTTGCCTAGATGGAACTTTGTTGGCAAAGTAATGTTTCTGCTTTTTAATATGCTGTCTAGGTTGGTCATAGCTTTTCTTCCAAAGAGCAAACACCTTTTAATTTGAGGGTTGTAGTCATCACCTGCAGAGATTTTGGAGTCCAAGAAAACAAAGTCTCCCACCCTTCCCATTGTTTCTCCATCTATTTGCCATGAAGTGATGGGACCAGATGCCATGATCTTAATTTCCTGAATGTTGAGTTTTAAGCCAACTTCTTCACTCTCCTCTTTCACTTTTATCAAGAGGTTCTTTGGTTCTTCAAGTTCTGCCATAAGGGTGGTATCAAAGCATATCTGAGGTTATTGATATTTCTCCCGGCAATTTTGATTCCAGCTTGTGCTTCATCCAGCCTGGCATTTCACATAATGTACTCTGCATATAATTTAAACAAGCAGGGTGACAATACAGCCTTGACTTACTCCTTTCCCAATTTGTAACCAGTCCCATTCCACATCCAGTTCTAACTGTTGCCTCTTGACCTGCATATAGATTTCTCAGGAGGCAGCTAACTTGGTCTGGTATCCCAGTCTCTTTAAGAATTTTCCACAGTTTGCTGTGATCCACACAGTCAGAGGCTTTGGCAAAATCAATAGAACAGAAGTAGATGTTTTCCTAGAACTTTTTTTTTTTTGATGATCTGACGAATGTTGTCAATTTGATCTCTGGATCCTCTGCCTTTTCTAAATCCATCTTGAACAACTGGAATTTCATGGTACATGCAATGTTGAAGCCTGGCTTGGAGAATTTTGAGCATTACTTTGCTAGCATGTGAGATAAGTGCAATTGTGTGGTAGTTTGAGCATTCTTTGGCATTGCCTTTCTTTGGGGTTGGAATGAAAACTGACCTTTTCCAGTGCTTTTGGCCACTGCTGGGTCTCTCAAATTGTTAGCATACTGAGTGGAGCACTTTCACAGCATCATCTTTTAGGATTTGAAATAGCTCAACTGGAATTCTGTCATCTCCACTGGCTTTGTTCATGGTGATGCTTCCTAAGGCCCACTTGACTTCACATTCCAGGATGTCTTGCTCTAGGTGAGTGATCACACCATTATGGTTATCTGGGTCATGAAGATCTATTTTGTATAGTTCTTCTGTGTATTCTTGTCAACTCCTCTTGATATCTTCTGCTTCTGTCAGGTCCATACCATTTCTGTCCTTTATTGAGCCTATCTTTACATGAAATTTTCCTTTGGTATCTCTAATTTTTTTGAAGAGATCTCTAGTCTTTCCCATTCTATTCTTCTCCTCTGTTTCTTTGTATTGATCACCGAGGAAGCCTTTCTTATCTCTCCTTGCTATTCTTTGGAACTCTGCATTCAAGTGGATATAATTTTCCTTTCCTCCTTTCCCTTTAGCTTCTTTTCTTTTCTCAACTATTTGTAAGGCCTCCTCAGACAACCATTTTTCCTGTTTTACATTCTTTTTTCTTGGCGATGGTCTTGATCACTGCCTCTTGTACAATGTCACAAGCCTCTATCCATAGTTCTCAGGCACTCTATCAGGTCTAATCCCTTGAATCAGTTTGTCACTTTCACTGTATAGTGGTAAGGGATTTGATTTAGGTCACACCTGAATGGTCTGGTGGTTTTCCCCCACTTTCTTCAATTTAAGTCTGAATTTGGCAATAAGGAGTTCATGATCTGAGCCACAGTCAGTTACCGGTCTTGTTTTTGCTGACTGTATAGAGCTTCTCCATCTTTGGCTGAAAGAATATTATCAATCTGATTTCAGCATTGACCATCTGGTGATGTCCATGTGTAGAGTTTTCTTGTGTTGTTGGAAGAGAATGTATGCTATGACCAATGTACTCTCTTGGCAAAACTCTATTAGCAAACACCCTGTTTCATTTTGTACTCCACGGCCAAATTTGCCTGTTACTCCAAGTATTTCTTGACTTCCTACTTTTGCATTCCAGTCCCCTATAATGAAAAGGACATCTTTTTTGGATTTTAGTTCTAGAAGGTCTTATAGGTCTTCATAGAACCATTCAACTTCAGCTTCTTCAGCATTACTGCTTTGGGCATAGACTTGGATTACTGTGATATTGAATGGATTGCCTTGGAAATGAACAGAGATCATTGTGTTGTTTTTGAGATTGTATCCAAGTACTCCATTTTGAATTCTTTTGTTGACTATGAGGACTACTCCATTTCTTCTAAGGGATTCTTGCCCACAGTAGTAGATATAATGGTCATCTAAGTTAAATTCACCCATTCCAGTCCATTTTAGTCACTGATTCCTAAAGTGTTGATGTTCACTCTTGCCATCTCCTGTTTGACCACTTCCAATATGCCTTGACTGATAGACCTAACATTCCAGGTTCCTATGCAATATTGTTCTTTACACCATCAGACTTTACTTCCATCACCAGTCACAGCCACAACTGGGTGTTGTTTTTGCTTTGTCTCTGTCTCTTCATTCTTTCTGGAGTTATTTCTCCACTGAGCTCCCATAGCATATTGGGCACCTACCGACCTGGGGAATTCATCTTTCAGTGTCCTATCTTTTTGCCCTTTCATGCTATTCATGAGGTTGTCAAGAATGCTTAAGTGTTTTGCCATTCCCTTCTCCAGTTGACCACGTTTTGTCAGAACTCTCCATCATGACCCATCCATCTTTGGTGGCCTTACAGGGCATTGTTGACAGTTTCATTAAGTTAGACAAGGCTGTGGTCCATATGATCAGTTTGGTTAGTTTTCTCTGATTGTGGTTTTCATTCTTTCTGCCCTCTGATGGAGAAGGATAAGAGGCAAATGGAACCTTACTCATGGGAGACACTGACTGGGGGGGAAACTGGATATTAGTCTAATGGGCAGGCAAGGCCATGCTGAGGAAATCTCTAATCCAATTTTCTACTGACGGGCTGGGCTGTGTGCCCTCCCTGTTGTTTGATTTGAGGCCAAACTACGGTGGAGGTAATGAAGATAATGGTGACCTCCTTCTAAAGGCCCCATGCATTCACTGCTTCACTGAGTGCCCCTGACCCTGCAACAGGCCACTGTCAAGCCATGCCTCAGCCAGAGACTCCTGGACACTCATGGGCAAGTCTGGGTCAGTCTCAGATTAATTACCATTAATTAATGGTAATTAATTATGGTCCAGTCAATAAATATGGTGGACTCAATGGTCCACTCAAAACCACTTTATAATTTTGTTTACCAGAGCATTAACAATAAAAACATATGAATTAATAATGAATAAATGAATTTCTGAATAATTATTACTTCAGGAAGTAACTGGAATAGTCCAGGTTGGCATAACTTAAAACAGCTTGGGCTGCTTCTTATGCTAAAAAACATGATGTGTGTGTGATGTGGGTACACTTATGCACTTGAATATATACATTCATAGTAGAAATACTAGCTTATAGCTAGTGACCTCACACTAAAGTGGGAACAGAAAGGAGTACCACGTTTTCAGGAGTTGTGTATCATATAACCTGGGATTGGTTCAGCCACTCATTTCTTTTTGAATTAAAATTTTTTTAAGATAATCATAAGTATTCAGCTGTAAGAAATAATATAGAGGGATTTCATGTACTCTTTGCTCAGTCTCCCCAGATGGTAACATTTTGCAAAATAATAGTTCAATATCACAATCAGGATATCAGCATTAATACATTTGAGACACAGCACATTTCTATCACCATAAAGATTCATTTTATCATTCACTTCCCTCCTGACCACCCAACTTCTTTAAACTCTGGCAATTGGTAAACTGTTATCTGTTTCTGTATACTAGCATTTCACACTATTTAAACATGTTAATACATATAAGGCTTTCCTTGTGGCATAAACAGTAAAGAATCGGCCTGCAGTGCAGGAGACTGGGGTTTGACCCCTGAGTTGAGAAGACCCCCTGGAGAAGGGCATGGCAACACACTCTGGTATTCTTTCATGGTGAATTTCATGGACAGAGGCGCCTCGCAGGCTACAGTCCACGGGGTCACAAAGAGTCAGACAGAACCGAGCAACTAACACTTTCAGTTTTACTATATACTAAGATTTTTTAAATGTTATGTAAATGGAATCGTAGAATATTGAACCTTTTTGGATTGGCCTTTTTATATAAGATGATTTTCTGGGAATATGTCCATGCAAATTGTTGTGTGTATCAATTTTGTGCCAATGTAGTCAGCGCGGGCCGCTTGCGAGAGTCCGGCCGGCTCACTCAGCGCGGGCGGCTTGCGAGAGCCGCCGGCGCACTCAGCGCAGGCGAGAGAAGCTACCCCACGTCCGAGGTCAGGGGCAGTAACCTAGAGTGCCAGGCTGCGATGGCGCAGGAACGGCCGAGAGGAGCTACCCTGTGTCTGAGGTCAGTGGCGGCCGGGAGGAGCTACCCCTCATCCAAGGTCAGTGGCGGCCGGGAGGAGACAACCCGCGTCTGAGGTCAGGGCGGCGGCCGGGAGGAGCTACCCCGTGTCCGAGGTCAGGGGTGGCCAGGAAGAGATACCCCATGTCCGAGGCCAGGGGCGGCCGGGAGAAGCCACCTTGCGCCCGAGGCCAGGGGCGGCAACTGGGAGAAGCCACCCACGCCTGAGGCCATGGCCGGTGGCCAGGAGGAGCAACCCAAGAAGCAGGGGCTGCGCAGGTGCAGGAGGGCCTAGAGGAGCTGTCCCACGTTGAAGGTCAGGAACTGCGGCGGTAAGGAGATACCCCTCGTTCAAGGTAAGGAGCAGCCATGAAGAGACAACCCGCGCCCAAGGTAAGAGAAACCCAAGTAAGATGGTAGGTGTTGCAAAAGAGCATCAGAGGGCAGACACACTGAAACCATACTCGCAGAAAACTAGTCAATCTAATCACACTAGGACCAGGGCCTTGTCTAACTCAATGAAACCAAGCCATGACAGCAGGGTAACCCAAGGCGGGCGGGTCATGGTGGAGAGGTCTGACAGAACGTGGTCCACTGGAGAAGGGAATGGCAAGCCACTTCAGTATTCTTGCCTTGAGAAACCCATGAACAGTATGAAAAGGCAAAATGATAGGATATCAAAAGAGAATCTCCCCAGGTCATTATGTGCCCAATATGCTACTGGAAATCAGTGGAGAAATAACTCCAGAAAAAATGAAGTGATGGAGCCAAAGCAAAAACAATACCCAGTTGTGCATGTGACTGGTGATAGAAGCAAGATCCGATGCTGTAAAGAACAATATTGCATAGGAACCTGGAATGTCAGGTCCAGGAATCAAGGCAACTTGGAAGTGGTCAAACAAGAGATGGCAAGGGTGAACATCGACATTCTAGGAATCAGCGAACTAAAATGGACTGGAATGGGTGAATTTAACTCAGATGAGCATTATATCTACTACTGCGGNCCTGCATTGGCAGGCTGGTTCTTTACCACTAACACCATCTGAGAAGCCTGTCTACATCTACCAATAGTGAATAAAGTATATATTTCCCCCATTCTTGCCAATAAGTAACATATTGTTTCAATTTTTTGAAAATGTGAATATAAAGTGGCATATCATGGTTTTAATGTACACTTCTCTGATTGCTGATGATTTTGAGCAAGTTTTCCTATACTTAATCACTGAAGTTTCCTTTTCCTAACTGTCTGTTCTTGTTCTTTGTTTATTTTTTATTTATTATTCTCATTGTTTCATATGTGGTTCAATTGTTTATTTTAGACATTAGTCCCTGACCAGCTTTAGAAATTGTAGATAATGTCAATCAATAGATTGGAATCATTCACTACATAGAAACCCTTAATCTTGATATAGTCAATCTTGTTCTTTGTTTATTTTTTATTTATTATTCTCATTGTTTCATATGTGGTTCAATTGTTTATTTTAGACATTAGTCCCTGACCAGCTTTAGAAATTGTAAATAATGTCAATCAATAGATTGGAATCATTCACTACATAGAAACCCTTAATCTTGATATAGTCAATCCATCAAATTTTGTCTTGCAACTTTCTTTGGTGCAGGGAGAGGGGAGGCTTATGATGTTTTTCTTTATACTTAGGTTACAAAACTTATAGGACTTTTTTGGTTTGTTTGTTTTTCACATTTATGCATTGTTTCAAATCTTGTCACCAACGTTTAGTTCAGCACACATTAAAACATGTAAATTAATCTTATTTTGAGACTTAGAGGAAAGACAGTACTTTAGCAATGTTATATAATATGCCATAAAGAGCATAAGACTAAGAGTTGGAAAGAAGAAAAATTTTTGTCCAAACTTTACTACTTACTAGTTGTGACCTTGAACAACAGATAACCTCATTGAACCTGATAATTTTTGACTGGTAAAATGAAGTGAACATCACAAAATATGCCTTACATTGTTATAAAAATTAAATGAGAACTTATGTTGAAAGTACTTTGAAAAGCATGTATTGCAAAACAAATATAAAATCATGATGCAGTCAGTTTGTATCTTTAGTTTTACTATATTATTGAGATTTCTTAAACCAGTGGCCAAAGAACAATCTCAAGGATATTAATTAATGTTCTCAAAAAAGGACTTCTATATTCAGATCAGTCAGAGATTATAAATTATAATTAAAAATTAACTTATTTATTGTGGTACTTCTTTGAACCATCAATACTCTTAATATACAATGACCTTTGCCAATAGTCATGAAATAGTGTGGCTTTTCCATAGCTATTTTCCTCCTCAACCTTTTGTGTGTGTGTGTGTGTGTGTGGAATATTTATGAAATAGCTGTCAGAAAATATCTTTAAAAAATACATGTTTAGACAGGGGAAGATTTATGGGAAAAAACACTGGGCATTTTATATTTCAATTTTGCTACTTAGGTGAAACTTTGGGAAAAGTGCTTAATCTCTTTGAGAGTCACTTTCTTAACCCTGGAAAACAGGGATAAAGAGTTTCATTGATGTTTTTTGTAAGGTACTATATAAGAAATGTTACTGTATCCATGATCCTTCACCCATGATCCTGCATAAAACTACTGAACAGAGTTTTTTTATTGTGATATGTAATAATGATATAAGCTTATCTGTCATTCTTTTCAATTACTATTAACATCCATATCTTCCTTTCTGTGTGCTCTTGTTTATTTATTTATCACTTTCTATATACGATTTCCTAGTACATAGTAGGATGTCAGTAAGTGATGGTGGTGGTAGTTTATGTGTGCTTTTTAATATTGGTACTATTATTTCTAAGAGTAACAGTGTATACATTGATCTCTGTTGGTTAGTTTGTATTCATCACATCTCAGCTTTCTTTTCTCATACCTAAGAAAATGAAGTAGAGGTTGGTACTGCTTTTTTGTACCAGGACATCTTTGGTATACTTGCTAATTGTATAACTGAAATCACACATGTGCTAGCTGTAATATTCCCTGCATCATTATTTCAGCTACCACTGAAATGAAAATGCATGGCGATGTTCTTTCTCGAAAACTTTTATGTGGCTGTAATGTAGATAAGTACATAAGATGAGAAATTCCTTCATATATGAATCTGCATAAAACTCTTGAATGTAGATTTTATTGTGATATGTGATAATGATACAGGTTTATATGTCATCCTTTTCAAGTAGAGGTTGGTATGCTTCTTTGTACCAGGACTTCTTTGGTATACTTTCTAATTGTATAACTGAAATCACACATGTGCCAGCTGTCATATTCCCTGCATCATTATTTGTGTGCTTTTTAATATTGGTACTATTATTTCTAAGAGTAACAGTGTATACATTGATCTCTGTTGGTTAGTTTGTATTCATCACATCTCAGCTTTCTTTTCTCATACCTAAGAAAATGAAGTAGAGGTTGGTACTGCTTTTTTGTACCAGGACATCTTTGGTATACTTGCTAATTGTATAACTGAAATCACACATGTGCTAGCTGTAATATTCCCTGCATCATTATTTCAGCTACCACTGAAGTGAAAATGCATGGTGATGTTCTTTCTCAAAAACTTTTATGTGGCTATAATGTAGATAAGTACATAAGATGGGAAATTCCTTCATATATGAATCTGCATAAAACTCCTGAATGGAGATTTTATTGTGATATGTGATAATGATACAGGTTTATATGTCATCCTTTTCAATTATTATTAGCATCTATATCTTCCCTTCTATGTGTTCTTATTCATTTATGTATCACTTTCTATATATGATTTATTTCATTACCTCATTTAGATTCTAAATTCACTTTCCATCTCAAAAATCATTTATTTCACTGAATATTGTTCAATGAGAAGTTGAATCATCACTCTTTTTGAGTATTGTTATGGAATTTTTCTAAATCTATGAAGCTACTCTCATCAGGGGTCAAACAGAATCAATTCTGAAGAGTTAAATAATTTTCAATTTGCCAAACAGTGAAAACCACATCCTTCCAGGTAGTCTTACTGTGATATCTTAAGCCCAATAGATTTAGAAGTGAACCAGAATCACTTGAACCTGACCTTTGTAAGATTCCTGTGGGGAGAGGGACCCTCAATAGCCATGTCCTGTCACCTTTCAAATGCTCAGATTGCCAATAGCCTTTTCAGTTTGTTTGTGAAAATGAGACAAGTGGTTAACAGTCTTTGTCATTTCAATTTCTCACACGTTTTCTTTTTGTAATAGTCCTTGTCATTGCAATTTTTTACACATTTCCTCTCTCTCTTTCGTTCTCACCCTCACTCTTTCTCTTTCTTCTTTGTGGTCTCTATATGAGTGAAAACTACTTTCAGCACCCAGCTGCCACAGGCCACTCAGCTGTTAGAAAAGCACAGCTTCAGAACTGTCAAACAAAATAAAAAATGAAGCAAATCACAAAGGAGCCAGGTGGTTATGATTAGGCTTGGGGATCCCACTCTAGCTATACCAAGTTGCTATGGTTTATCAGGAAAGCCCAAGGTAGAAAGACATTTTGCCTCCAATTTTGCAGGCCCTCTGATGGGAACACAGTTCATCAAAAGAATGTTTCCTGAAGCTTACTGTGTAAGGGTTGATTATCAATGAACAGTCAAGGCCAACTCAGTCTGCCTCTTCTTTTGAGACTTGTGCAAAGACACATTTACTACCATGATAGAAGATAACTTGTAGCAGATGCTATGAATATACCTATTCTGAGTGTTATTTATCTATTTATGACCATCCTACAAAATCCAAAACAATATTCTTTCAAGCTCTATAGAGGTAGTAGGAAGAGTAAATCTCATAATTTTGCCCCAAAGAATGTTTCTTCAAAGGGGGTCAAGAGTAATAGGTGAAAAGGAAACAATTGACTGATCTTTGTATTTTATTCATTAAGCTGGAATCAAGATTGCCGAGAGAAATATCAATAACCTCAGATATGCAGATGACACCATCCTTATGGCAGAAAGTGAAGAGGAACTAAAAAGCCTCTTGATGAAAGTGAAAGAGGAGAGTGAAAAAGCTGGCTTAAAGCTCAACAATCAGAAAAACAAGATCATGGAATCTGGTCCCATCACTTCATGGGAAATAGATGGGGAAACAGTGGAAACAGTGTCAGAGTTTATTTTTTTGGGCTCCAAAATCACTGCAGATGCTGAGTGCAGCCATGAAATTAAAAGACACTTACACCTTGAGTGAAAAAGTTGGCTTAAAGCTCAACATTCAGAAAACTAAGATGATGGCATCTTGTCCCATCACTTCATGGGAAATAGATGGGAAACAGTGGAAACAGTGTCAGACTTTATTTTGGGGGGCTCCAAAATCACTGTGGATGATGACTGCAGTCACAAAATTAAAAGACACTTACTCCTTGGAAGAAAAGTTATGACCAACCTAGATAGCATATTCAAAAGCAGAGACATTACTTTGCCAACAAAGGTCCGTCTAGTCAAGGCTATGGTTTTTCCTGTGGTCATGTATGGATGTGAGAGTTGGACTGTGAAGAAAGCTGAGCACCAAAGAATTGATGCTTTTGAACTGTGCAAAAAGTGCTTTTGAACTTTTGAAGAAGACTCTTGAGAGTTCCTTGGACTGCAAGGAGATCCAACCAGTCCATTCTGAAGGAGATCAGCCCTGGCATTTCTTTGGAGGGAATGATGCTGAAGCTGAAACTCCAGTACTTTGGCCACCTCATGCGAAGAGTTGACTCATTAGAAAAGACTCTAATGCTGGGAGGGATTGGGGGCAAGAGGAGAAGGGGACGACCAAGGATGAGATGGCTGGATGGCATCACTGACTCGATGGACGTGAGTCTGAGTGAACTCCGGGAGTTGGTGATGGACAGGAGGCCTGGTGTGCTGCGATTCATGGGGTCGCAAAGAGTCGGACATGACTGAGCGACTGAACTGAATTGAACTGAATGCTACAATGGACAGTGATGTGAAATGATCTATCATTTAGACAGAAAACATGTGCAAAATCAAGTTCATTCTTTTCAGGGAGTAAGATCCTCTCTAAGGCTAGCTAGTCTATTGAGCCTGTTTTGCTTCATTTTATTTTTTTGGTAGAGTCAGGTGATCGAAAAACAACTTTTGAATCTAACTTTGAAACATGCTGTGTCAGCTTCTCCAAAAGTCTGAGCTACTCTTGGTGGTAAGTTAAGTATTTACTTTTTCAGACCTCCAAGCTCTACTGACATGGGTTTAATAAGTTCTACCCTGAGAGTCTGGAAATGAGAATGCTTGATATACTTCCCTACAGTATCTTTTAGGCCCCAAGAGAATGTACCTTTTTATTTCCTCTCTGTATGAGTTGGTAAATGAAAACAAATAAGTCCTTTGAAATTATTTCAGTCCCAAACATCAGCCCCTGAGATGTACAGAGCTTATATCTACATTCATACAAACTATAGCACAACCAACAGTTTCCCTTATTACTTGTAACCCCTAACTGACTTTTCCTGTTGTGGGCTCAGCATTCTAATCCATATGGTGTGACCCCGTTGCTTTTGTAGCTCCTGTTGTTCAAAAAGGGAAATGAAGTAGCCAGCACTTCACTGTAGGAGTTTCTGTTGCAGTCAAGAACAGCAAGATCCTTCTAATATTTTACTTCAGTGGGAGGTAGAAAAAAATCAGTGATAATTTTCACAACACTATTAAATTTGCAAATTACTTAGAAGAAATTAAAAGAAAAGTAGAATGATTAAGGGGAGTATAGGTTGTGGTGGATTCATGTTGATGTATGGCAAAACCAACACAATATTGTAAAGTAATTAACCTCCAATTAAAATTAATAAATTTATATTAAAAATAAATAAAATAAAAAAGAAAATCTGAAGGAGTTAAACATTTAAACTAAATTTAATTCTGTACTCTTCCTCTAGCTTCTTCCACAAAAGCTCTGCAAATAATGTTCATTCTGTTGAATTTTTTGTTTGATAGATATTTACTTGTGCCTATAGTAACTAAACACCAAATACTTAATATCCAAACCTTTACTTAGGCATTAGGGATAAAGCTATCTTAATTTGGTTAAAACCACTAACTTCATTGTTTGAGTGTCTGTTATGCCAGTTAGTAGCTGTGTGATTTTGGAAAGTTATAATCAGTTATTTTTTTAGTGTCATTTAGACATAGTTTTATTTTTTTCTTCTTTAATGCAATTACTGATTTTCTTAATAGCTTCACATCACTATTGTGTTTTCGTCAAGAATCCGTGTTCACTAAATGTAAGAGCTGAAGGGATGACTACAACCCTGGTAAGGTATGTCATTTTGAAGAAGTTTTTAATCTATGTTGATTTCAGTTTTCTAAATTGTAAAATGGAAGTATTGGATTATACAGTTTTTGAGAATCTTTCAACTTGAAAATCCTAAGATTATAAAGTTTTGATTCTCCTTTCAGTGAAAGTAAAGAAATTAAGCCCCTAGACAAATTGAGAATGAGAAAATAAATCATTTTTCAATAATCTCTTGTGTGCTCGTGCTCATGCTGTCACTCAGTTGTGTCCAACTGTTCGTGAACCCACGAACTGCAGCATGCCAGACTTACCCGTCTTTCACTGTCTCCCGGAGTTTGCTCAGATTCATGTTCATTGAGTCAGTGATGCCATCCATCCATCTCATCCTCTGTTATCCCTTTCTCCTCCTGCCCTCAATCTTTCCCAGCATGAGTCTTTTCCAGTGAGTCGGCTCTTCACATCAGATGGCCAAAGTATTGGAGCTTCAGCATCAGTATTTCCAATGAATATTCAAGACTGATTTCCCTTAGGATTGACTGGTTTGATCTCCTTGCTGTCCTAGTTAATCTCTGTAGAGTCAGGACTTGTATGTTATGAACTGCAAGTTTGCAAGCCCTAGTTTGGCTAACTCCTTGAAACATCATAATATTCTGAGTTAGTTGCCACTATTGTCTATTGATGAAATGCCCATAGCACTTTACCAAATATATCAGGAAAGGAATCTTCTAAACATTAAAAAAATAATAATAATATAAATGACTTGAAGTGATCTACTTCACTGTTTCCTCTGTTCTTATCATGCATTAACAATTTGTAATTTCAGCCCTTAGTTTTTCTTGTTAAAGATCACGTCTAAGAAAAATTTTGTTTCAAGCAAGTAGACCTTTGTTTTTATCTATCTCTTCTTCCCTTTAGAATCTTATCACAATCTCAGCACAATCACTTGATGAAATTGTTTTTATATTGAAGGTTTGCAATGCCACCTTGTGGATAAGTGATGGCAGCAGTGGGGTACACCAGAGTACTTTCAACCCATGTGTGATTCATGTCGATGTATGGCAAAACCCATCACAATATTGTAAAGAAATTACCCTCCAATTAAAATAAACTAATTAATTTTTAAAAGAGTACTTTCATATATTTTCTAGGAAGTATGCTGAAATTTGAATTCTTTTAACTTGTCAACAAAAACAAGACCAGGAGCTGACTGTGGCTTAGATCATGAACTCCTTATTACCAAATTCAGTCTTAAATTGAAGAAAGTAGGGAAAACCGCTAGACCATTCAGGTATGACCTAAATCAAATCCCTTATGATTATACAGTGGAAGTGATAAATAGATTTAAGGGCCTAGATCTGACAGATAGAGTGCCTGATGAACTATGGAATGAAGTTCGTGACGTGGTACAGGAGACAGGGATCAAGACCATCCCCATGGAAAAGAAATGCAAAAAAGCAAAATGGCTGTCTGGAGAAGCCTTACAAATAGCACTGAAAAGAAGAGAGGCAAAAAGCAAAGGAGAAAAGAAAAGATATAAGCATCTGAATGCAGAGTTCCAAAGAAGAGCAAGAAGAGATAAGAAAGCCTTCTTCAGCAATCAATGCAAAGAGATAGAGGAAAACAACAGAATGGGAAAGACTAGAGATCTCTTCAAGAAAATTAGAGATACCAAGGGAAAATTTCATGCAAAGATGGGCTCAATAAAGAACAGAAATGGTCTGGACCTAACAGAAGCAGAAGATATTAAGAAGAGGTCGCAAGAATACATGGAAGAACTGTACAAAAAAGATCTTCACGACCCAGAGAATCATGATGATGTGATCACTCATCTAGAGCCAGACATCTTGGAATGTGAAGTCAAGTGGGCCTTAGAAAGCATCACTAAGAACAAAGCTAGTGGAGGTGATGGAATTCCNCGGACTTGATGGACGTGAGTCTGAGTAAACTCCGGGAGATGGTGATGGACAGGGAGGCCTGGCGTGCTGCGATTCATGGGGTCGCAAAGAGTCGGACACGACTGAGCGACTGAACTGAACTGAACTGAACTGAACTGTAGTTTAAGTATATTCGAAGGAATGGATGTATTATAGACCCAATCATATCTTGAAGGATATTTGGGTTCTTTATACTTATGCCTGCTTCAAGTAAAGCTAGCACAGACACTGCTGTAAAGGAATTTGTGTGAACATAAGTTTTTATTTCTTTGAGATAAATGCTCATGATTTTAAGTGCTGGACCATATATTAATTACATTTTTTGGGGGAAAGAAAAAGACCATGTATAGTCCAGAGTTGCTATACTATTTTGCTATGCTATTAGTTGCTATACTATTTTTATACTAAATTATGCTAATGTATATATAAATCAATTTTACTGCATCCTCAGCAGTATTTGATGTTGTTTTGTTTTGTTTTACCTATAGGTAAGTTTTCATTTGAACTTCCCTACTGCCTAATTAAATTGTACACCATTCCACATGCTAATTTGCCACTTGTATGTCTGCTTCACTGAACATCTTCATTTTATTACTGAGTTTTGAGAGTTCTTTATAAATTTTAGGTATTAGTCCATTGTTGGATGTGTGGTTTGAAAATATATCTCTCACCTTAAAGTTTTGTCTCCTTAACATCTTATTTCTTTATCTCTCTAAGAGAGGAAAAGTTTCTAATTTCATAAAATCCAATTTATTCTTTTCTGCTTTTATGTATTAGTATTTTAGTGTTAAGTCTAGGAATACTTTACCTAGCTTTAGGTTCTAAAGATTTTCTTCTGTTTGTTTTTGTTAAAATTTCAGAATTTCATATTTTACATTTATGTCTATAATCTATTTTGAATTCACTTTTGTATAAGTTGTCAAGGGTTATAGTTCACATTTTGACTATAAATACCCAATTGATGTCACACTGTTGAAAATGCCATACTTTTTCAGTGGACTGCTTCTAAAACTTTATCCAAAAGACAACTTAGTATATTTGCATGGAATTACATGTGGGTTATCTTTTCTTCTACTTTGATCTATATGTTTATACCTCTGCCTATAAGACAGTCTTTTTTTTTTTTACTTTGCCTATTAAATACTAAGATTTATTAATGTTATTTTTTCAAAACATTAGATTTATTGATGTCAAATTTCTTTTTTTGTGTGTGTGTGTATTTATTTATTTTTTTACACTTGTGTATATGATAAGCCTTGAAATTTTCATTCAGTTCAATGTATTCTTTCATTTCTTTGACTCAGAGGTTATTCGGAAATGTTTCATTTCAGGTATTTGGAAATTTTCCTATCTTCTGCAATGATTTTTTAGCTTGATTCTATTGTGTTTTTGAGAACATATTCTGTAAGATTTCAGTTCTCTTAAACTGTTCAGATACATTTTATGACCCTGAGTATGCTGTGCTTAGTCACTCAGTTGTGTCCAACTATTCAGGACCCCACAGTCTATCTTAGTGCATACTCAATGGGCATTTGAAGAGACATATCCTGTGATTATTCAGTGGGATGCTCTATCAATGCTGACTAGATGTTGTTAGTTGATGGAGTTGTTGCATTCTTCTATATGCTTGCTGATTTTCTGTTCAGTTGCTCTATCAACTGTTGAGAATTGAGTGTTAAATTTTTCAACCATAATTTTGGATTTGTCTGTTTCTCTTTCCAGACATATCAGTTTTAGCATCATACATTTTGCAGTTCTGTTGTTAAGTGAATATACCTGTAGGCTTACTCTTTCTGGTGGATTGACTCTTTTATATAAAATTCTCATCTCTTGATAATTTTCTTTAAAAACCTAGGGACTTCATCACATCATTCCTCAGATTCTAGAGCCCCTGTTTGGTCTGCCTATTTTGCTCTACCTCTCAGAGTTTTCTTAAGTTTATTTTATACATAATGTCTAAGAGTTTGCTTACATTTAGTCAAAAGAACAGGAAAAGGTGTTACTCTAAATTCTAAGAAATATTCAAAGTTCTTTTTCACCGCAAAATCACTGACTATAACTTTCCTCATATCTGAAATGCTCTCAGATTAATGCTTCCTACTTTTACTTATCCTTTAGGTAAAATGTTAACCATAGATATCTTAGGAAAACCACCCTGGTATCCAAGATTTGATTATTCAACATTATATACAGTAAGACGCTCTTACTAGTTTTTCTTGATGTATACATTGCACTTGATGTACTGAGGCCTAAAATCCCCAGCTGATTTTCTTTTGTCCCTTACTCCCAGAACCACAGGTGTATTAATGAGTACATACTATATGGTTGATCCTGAGGTACGTCAGGCATTTCATCCTGACACTGTTTTGTAAAAGAGCAATGAACTCAGTTAGCTTAGTACATTTCACACAGTAGGTGGAGAAAAGGAAACAATTACATGCAAACACAGATACACACATTGGCACTCACTCACACATCCATACAAAAACACCCAGTCACTCATGTACATCCTAAGGCCAGATTTTCATCCTGGTAGGTGCAAGGTGTCTAGAATTCATCCTGGGAGATTATTGCTGCCTGTTCCTTGAACCTCAGGGCTTTAGTTTCTCTTTCAAACCCATCCATTTTTCACCACTCTGCCATCGATGAAATGGCTCCTTCACTCAATCACCTCCATCAGGAGCTACTCCTCTTTTAAACACCGTGGGAGATGGCTGAGGGCCATCCTAAAGGTAAAGGTCATGTCTATTTTGTTAACTACTGTAATACAATTTTTAGCACAGCTCCTAAACTCTCAATAAACAGTTATTAAATGATTGAATAAAAAAATCAAAGAGAAAAGTAAAATATGACTAAATAAAAACTTTCACAAATCCTTTTGTTGTAACTTTCAGGAGTGCTATTGAATTTCTAGGTGATATGAGATCTTCAAATTAAATATGGTGGCCTGAATGTACTTTATCTCCAGCTCCCTTTCCTTCTAAAACTTCACTAAAATTGCTACTAAAAATTCATATTTTTTAAAAGGCATAGATTAAATGTCAAAAAGAGTGAAGTGAGAGATAATAGAAGGAAATAGAAATATTTCAAAAAATTTGGAAGCTGGAAATCACTGTAATGATGGAAAGCATGCTGAAAACAGTGAATATAAGTATAAGTACATATACCACAAGATCTCCAACCCTCTACCCATCCTGCTCCCCCTAACACACAGAATGTTCAAACCAAACCACTATAAGAAGAAAGAGGGAGAAGAATCCAAGATGGCGGAAGAATAGGACGGGGA
This sequence comes from Oreotragus oreotragus, assembly GCA_006410675.1. NCBI lineage: Eukaryota > Metazoa > Chordata > Mammalia > Artiodactyla > Bovidae > Oreotragus > Oreotragus oreotragus. The sequence continues at coordinate 57,951 of SJYX01020221.1, forward strand.
CACCACTTTCTCCCTCACAAATTCAACAGAACATCTCAAGGCTGAGCAAACTCCACAAAACAACTTCTGAATGCTGGCAGAGGACATCAGACACCCAGAAAAACAGAGCATTGACTTCAAAAGCAGGTAGGGGAAAAAATATAACAGACAAAAAAAAAAGAGACAAAGGAGGTGGGGAGGGAGCTCTGTCCTGGGAAGGGAAGCCCGTCCCGGGAAGGGAAGCTTAAGAAGAGAGGTTTCCAATCGCTAGGAAACACTCTCCCTGCCGAGTCTGTGGCGAGCCTTGGAAACACAGAGGGCAACATAACAGGAAGGAAAAATAAACAGATAATTAAACCAACAGATTACAAGCCCAACAGTAACTTGCCCAGTGGAAAAGCAGCGCAAACACCTGTGTCCGCCATTATCAACTGGGGGCAGGGCAGGGAGATGTGGGAGGAGCGGTCTGCAGTGCTTTTCAGAATCGGGCAGGAACGTCCCTCCGCGCATAACCAGAATGAACTAACTGGGGCTAGCAAACCAGTGGGGAAGGCAATGGCACCCCACCCCAGTACTCTTGCCTGGAAAATCCAATGGATGGAGTAGCCTTGGAGTTGGTGATGGACAGGGAGGCCTGGAGTGCTGCAATTCATGGGGTTGCAAAGAGTCGGACTCGACCGAGTGACTGAACTGAACTGAAGTGAACTTGTCAAGTTTTAATTCAAGGTTTCACTTCCTAGACCAAAAATTAATCACAGTCAGTGTCCTGCTTTGTCTTCTTAAGTTAGTAGTTGAAGAATAGACCATTTTGTTGCTGCTGATAGCTTATGCTGGGTATTAATTTAAAATGCACATGTTGATGTATGGCAAAACCAACACAGTATTATAAAGTGAAATAAAGTAAAATTAAAAAAAAATAAAATGCACAGGTCATCCAAATGATCACATCAAAAATTTCTGCTTTAATGATATATAGGGAGTGATATTTTAAAGAGCTGAGTTTCAATGGCAGATTTGTGATTGCTTGTTTCTGTTATCCCTATGGATAATTTCTATAAATAAAAAGTAAGAATTTCTTGTTTTGATCATAGTTAAGTAATATACATATATAATTATCTGTAATAAGTTTTAGAATCAAACTCAAACTCTTGCAGTGGTATAGTGTACTCCATATCCTGAATGATTCTCTCACTTTCTCCTACTGTAAACACCTAAAAATGCTGAATAAAATAAAAACTATTTTCTGTTACCCCTATGGATAATTTCTATAAATAAAAAGTAAGAATTTCTTGCTTTGATCATAGTTAAGTAATATACATATATAATTATTTGTAATAAGTTTTAGAATCAAACTTAAACTCTTGCAGTGGTATAGTGTACTCCATATCCTGAATGATCCTCTCACTTTCTCCTACTGTAAACACCTAAAAATGCTGAATAAAATAAAAACTAAAATAAATGTATCAATGAAATGAAAATCTAGACATACTCAGAGATCAAATAGTAAATGAAAATAGAAACTCAAAGAATATATCTAGGCACTAAAGTTATCTTTTACCTTAAAGACATTTGCTAAAGCTAGGAACTTTGATTTTCGTATCTTCTTAGTGTGAGGTACAATGACTAGAGGCTGGAGACAAACTGATCTGTTAATGTTAGCAATTTTAATAAGATATCTTTGGCAAACAGGGACAAATAATAACAACAACAAAAGTTACCCCAGGCAGAGAGGGACAGATGACAATAAAAAAGCGTCTGATAGTTAAGAATTGGCCTGCCAATTCAGGGGACATAGTTTTGATCCCTGGTTTGAGAAGATTCCACATTGCCTGGGACAACTAAGCCTATGCACCACAATTACTGAAGGTCATGTGTCCTAAAGCCCATGTTCTCCTACAAGAGAAGCCACTACAATGAGAAGCCTGCTCACTGTGACTAAAGAGTAGCCCCCACTCGCCACAACTAGAGAAAGCCTGCACACAAGCAACAAAGACCCAGCACACCCAAATAAATAGTTTTTATTTATTTATTTACTTATTTTGGATTTTAAAACTCAGTCTATATAATAACACTAGGAAAAAACTGACTATGTGGGTATATGAAGACTGACTGTACCACTTGCAAATTTTTTATAAATATAGATATTCTAAACTAAAACATTTGTTTAGAGAAAGTTTTATGAGTTGTATTGTAATAAATATAATGAATATGAAAATAAGTGAATATATAGACTGATATAAATAAATAATCTATAATAGAGCATGGAAAAATAAAAGGTGGAAAATTATAAGCAGTATTTTAAAAGACATTGTGGACAGTGTGAGAAGCTCTAAATTTAGGCCATTGGAAATTTAAAAGAAACGATGGTAATAATGAAGAACCTTTGTTTGCATAAAAAATGTTGTTGAGAGCTTATGAAAGGTACAAATATACTGATTCAAAAAGCCAAGTGTATTCTAAGCAGGTTAAATTAAAAAGATCTATATCTACATGAAAGTGACTCTTTGTAATCCCATGAACTGTAGCCCACCAGTCTCCCCTGTCCTTGGAATTCTCCAGGCAAGAATACTGGAGTAACCTTCTCCAGGGGATCTTCCCAAACCAGGGATCAAACTGGGGTTCTCCTGAATTGCAGGCAGATTCTTTATCATGTGAGTCACCAGGAAAGTCCATCAGGGTTAAGGTATAGAAAATGGACAGTTGCTAATCAAGTAATATAGTTATTTAGTTACACAAGATGAAAAAATCTAGATCTCTGCTGTACAACATCTTGCCTATAGATAACAATTCTTTATTATACACTTAAAAATCTGTTAAGTGACTAAATTTCATCTTATGTGCTCCTACCAGAAAAAAGTAAAGGTAAAGATACAAGCTTTTACTGGATCTAGGGTAGTGAGGACCTGGGAAAAAATGCCACCTGTAGACTCAGAGGCAACCCAGGAGCCTAAGGTGTAACTCAGGTAGGGTGATGGCAGCCATTGTTGGCACTTACTCAAGTGGCACTCAAGAAGCAGCCCAGACTTCTGACAGCAGCAGAGCTGAATTTCTGAGACAGCCTTGCTGTATACTCCAGACTGATATAGACCAAGCATATAGTTTGGCCTTGCCCATTCCACACTAAAGCTATCACTAGATCTGGAGCACCTACAACAAGGGGAAAGACATTGTTATGCCCGCAGTCCAAGTCCCCAAAACTGAGAAAACAAGACATCCACGGCAATGCAAAAGCAAAAAGGGAATTTATTTCTGGCTCGGCCAGGGCTCCTGCCACATCCCAGGCAGGGGAGTGGGACAAGAGCCCCATTCGAGCCAGGGCTCCCACAACATCCAACACAGTGGAGTGGGGTAAGAGCCCCGAGCCCTGAATTACAGCAGTATTTATAGGTTTAGAACAAAGACAGGGAGTTGGCAGGGGCGGATTGGTTGTAGGGGTTATTAGGCATTTCTTAATTGGCTAATTTTTCGTGCACGCGGGCTTGCTTAGAGGACTTTTCATGTTATTTGGGAGTCTGGGAATATGTTGACTGGCTGAGCCCCAAGGTCGGGGGGAGGATGATCTCAGTTCCTTCTGGGCAGTGACCCAGTTTTTCCCGGAATTGTAGCTCTGGCTCACTTTAGTCCTTGAGGCCTGTCATGAGTCAGGTCTCAACAGACATGACCTTATGCAGTGTTTGAGGAGAGCTGTGGAGGCTTACAAAGGCAGAATATCAGACCTCTGTAAGCACATTATCCCCATTTGCTTCAGCATCCCCCTCTTTTGGGGTAAGGGTTCCAGTGTGAGGAGAAAAAAAGAGTCACACACTTAAAAAGAACAAAACCAGCTTGAACCTGAACCTCAGTCACCTGGGGACAGGCCCTGACCCTGACAGGATGGTGATGGCCATTGAGCAAAGGGGAAATCATGCCCCACAACCTAAGGCTCTCGCTTCTCTATCAGCAGCCAGACACCCTACTAAGTTGATAGCTTCTAGCACACCCTGAGGGAAAGATGTAGCTGGTAGTCACATAAAATCCAACCCTCCCACCTAAGACATTGGACACATGTAGTCAGCTTGTGAATGCTCCTACATAAGAACACCCCTTCAAGGTCATGAGAGATAACTATTTTACTTAAATTTATAGAGGCAGAGAAAGGCAAGTAAAGTGAAAATGCAGACAAACTACTTTCAATTTAAAAAGCAAGAGAAAAAACTCTGGAAAAAAATTATAAATAAACAATTTTTCAAATAATTCAAAACATAGGTGTAAAAATAGCTTATTAGTGAAGAGAATTGATTTGAACACAGATCATTTTAATAAGGAACTAGAAAAAAAACAATCAAAAATAGATAATTGAATATATGAGATAAAAGCCCTCTAGAAGCAATGATCCACTCAATGGACATGAATTTGAGCAAATTCTGGGAGATAGTGAAGAACAGAGAAGCCTGACATGCTGTAGTCCATGGTGTTGCAAAGAGTTGGACATGACTGAGCAACTGAACAACAACAGGAGCAATAAACAGAAAACTAATTGACATGAAAGAACACATAAGTGATCCGAAAGAATAATAAGAATCACCCAGTCACAGTATCAGGTAGGAAGACAAATGAAACAAACAAACAAACAAATGAATGTAATGTATGAGATCTCTGAGATAACATCAGATACAGCAACATTCACATGATAGTGGTCCAGAGGATAAAAGAGAGAAAAAATTATCAAAAATGAACTTGAAGAAATTATAGCTGAAAAGTTCCCAAATCTAAAGGAGACAGATATCGGCATACAGAAAGAAAAGACAGTACCAAACATAATTAATTCAAACAAATCTTCAACAAGATATATCATAATTAAAATGGGAATAATTAAATATAGTAAAATATTTTAAAGACATTGAAAGAGTCATATACAAAGGAATCCCATAGGTTATCAGCCAATTTCTTTTCAGAATTTTTGCAATCCACAAGGGAGTGACACAATACAAAATGCTGAAAGGAAAAAATCTGTAAACTAGGATACTTTACCAGCAATGTATCATTTAGAATGGAAGGAGAGATAAATAACTTCACTGACAGGCAAAAACTAAATGAATTCAGTGATATAAGACATGTCTTAAAATAAATGTTGAAGTATTTTCTCTAAATGGAAAAGAGGTAAAAAATAATTTAGTAAGAGAAAATCCCAATAGTTAAGCCAAACATATAGTAGGGTTGAAGGTCACTTTCATAAGCTAATATATAGATTAAAAGACAAAAAATTATAAAAGTAACTATAGTTATGATAAACAATAAAGGCACAAGCATGAATATGTAAAATATAACATCAAAAGAAAAAATTGTATACTGGAGTAGTAAAATGTAGATATTTTAAAATGTGTTTTAACTTAAATGACTATCAGTTTAAATCAAGTAAATATAATTCAGTTCAGTCACTCAGTCGTGTCCGACTGTTTGTGACCCCATGAATCAGCATGCCAGGCCTCCCTGTCCATCATCAACTCCAGGAGTTCACTCAGACTCACGTCCATCAAGTCAGTGATGCCATCCAGCCATCTAATCCTCTGTCATCCCCTTCTCTTCCTGCCCCTAATCCCTCCCAGAATCAGAGACTTTTCCAATGAGTCTTGAGTTATTTATCCACTGATCTCCAGTAGCATATTGGGCACCTACTGATCTAGGGAGTTCTTCTTTCAGTATCCTATCATTTTGCCTTTTCTTACTGTTCATGGGGTTTTCAAGGCAAGAATACTGAAGTGGTTTGCCATTCCTTTCTCCAGTGGACCACATTGTGTCAGATCTCTCCACCATGCTCGCCCATCTTGAGTGGCCCCACAGGGAATGGCTTAGTTTCATTGAGTTAGACAAGGCTGTGGTCCTAGTGTCATTAGATTGACTAGTTTTCTGTGATTATGGTTTCAGTGTGTCTGCTCTCTTGCAACACCTACAGTCAACATATATGAATTCCATGGCAACCACACATCAAAAACCTAGAATAGATACACAAAAAGTAAAAATAAATGAAACTAAACTTACTAAAAAAATAAAATAAAATAAATCAAAATGGGAGAAACACAAGGAAAAATAAATGGATATAGAAGACCCACAAAAACAACTGGAAAACAAGCAATAAAATAACAATAAGTACATACCTATCAGTTTAAATGTCAATGCACTAAGCAAAGGAATAGAGTGCCCAACTGGATTACAAAATAAGACCCTTTAATATGCTGCCTATAAGAGACTCACTTCAGGGCTAAATACAGAAACAGATTGAAAGTGAAGGGATGGAAAAAGATATTTCATGCAAAGAGGAATGACAAAAAACCAAAGTAGCAATATTCACACTAGATAAAATAGACTTTTAAACAAAGGTTATAACAACAACAACAAAAAAAACCGAGCATTATATAGTCATAAAAGGATCAACACAAGAAGAGGACATTATATTTTTAATATATACACACCCACCACTTAAATATAAAAAGGAAATACTCAGAGACATAAAGAGATACATTGATAATAATGTATTAATAGTAGGGGACTTTAACACTACACTGGCATCAATGGGCATAACATTCAATCAGCAAGGGAGCAGTGCTCTTAAATGAAACAATAGGTCAGTTGTACTTAATTTGTATCTATAGAACATCATATTCAAAACAGAAGAATACATATTCTTTTCAAATGCACATGAAAGGGTCTCCACAGAAGAAGCCTCAAGGAGTTTAAAAGGATAGAAATTATACCACTCATTTTTCCCCCAAACACAATGGTATAAAACTAGAAATCAACTACAGAAAGGAAAACAGGAAAAGGACAGAATTGTGGAGACTTAACAACATATTACTGAAAAAAAAAA
>SJYX01020222.1:8610-20986 GCA_006410675.1 Oreotragus oreotragus
CCCCTGGGTTTTCCTGAACATCTACCCCCCAAAACCAGAGTCTGCCTGCCTTATTGTACTGTGCTTTCCACTCTTCTGCCTCTAAAAGGAATTAGCTTAGGGCTCCAGTTAACAGTCACCTGCATATAAGAAGAATGTCTCAGCTTAAACCCCTCTGATAGCTAACTTACCTGACCCGTCTGCCTGGACTTTTAAAACTTGTAAATTGTTTACAGCCCCCCAACCACGAGAGGCACAAAGCTTAAAGCATCCTAAAGATACAGAGCCTTTTCTAAAGAGCTAAAAATTATATTGGTGACGGGTTTCACCGCTGAGTCAATGACTACTGCCAGGCCTCCATATTCCTTATCTTTTAGGCACCTGGGAGGATATTAATCAATGTATTTGGGATGCAGAAATAGGAATATAGTAGTTTTGATGTTAGCAACACTAGACTTTTGAGTTAATTTTCTCTTTGTTATAAATCACTGTACTCCTTTTTCCTTGTTATAAATTGTTGTGTTCTTGCTATGTAAGAATGTAACTTTATTTAGTGCTTTCTGATAGTGGCACCAGACTTTGGGAAGAACAACACTATTACCCTTACCAGAAAAGGGCTGTAAAATGTTAATTGGCCTTCTGTCCAGAAGATGATGTAAATCACCTAAGACTTGTGCATACAACTAGGTATGCAGAGAGAAAGCCTGGTCTCGATAAGAGTCAGGGCTGCTGATGCTGCATAATTTTGTATTATCCATTGATCTCTATGTAAAATCAAAAGTATATAAGGCCTTTCCGGATGATAGAGGATGGGCAAGTCACTGGAAAGGCTGGTTTCCCCCATGTCATCGTTACTGTTTTCAAGCTGAATTCCCATCTGGGGTGTGGAGGCTCTCCAAGTTTACTTACTTGCCTTGGCTTCTAAAGACCCACGTGAGAGGGAGCCTAAAGGCGGGCACCCTCCGCTATTCAAGTGACAGGGCTGCTGATGCTGCATAATTTTGTATTATCCATTGATCTCTATGTAAAATCAAAAGTATATAAGGCCTTTCCGGATGATAGAGGATGGGCAAGTCACTGGAAAGGCTGGTTTCCCCCATGTCATCGTTACTGTTTTCAAGCTGAATTCCCATCTGGGGTGTGGAGGCTCTCCAAGTTTACTTACTTGCCTTGGCTTCTAAAGACCCACGTGAGAGGGAGCCTAAAGGCGGGCACCCTCCGCTATTCAAGTGGGTGCTGGTGGCCTAACGTAGATGGTGCAAGTTCCTTGTCTTGGAACTTTATTAGCTTTCCACGTAAACCAAGTTATTCAGCCTCTTTTATCCACTGAATTTTCCTACTATACTATTTCTTTCTAATCTCTTATATTTCTAAATAAATAATTTTTTCCTTGCCTACTCCATCTCCCCTTCAAATTACCCTGGATCCACGGGGGCTGGACCTTGGCAGTAGCCCACCAGGCTCCACTGTTCATGGGTTTCTCTAGTCAAGAATACTGGAGTGGGTTTCTGTGTCCTTTTCCAGAGAATCTTCCCAACTCAGGGATCAAACCTGTGTCTTGTACAAAGGACAAGACACAATCCTTATGTCTCCTACATTGGCAGGCAGGCTCTTTACCAGTGAGTCCAATGGGAGGCCTAATATATGGGTGTTTCCTCCAAATAGCCTATAGGCAGGGTTTGCTTTTAATCTAGGTTGACAGTTTGTCTTTTAATGGGGCAATTGAATATATTTTTGTTTAATGTGAGAATTTTATGCTTGATTTTGTCTTTTATATCAAAGTTTTTCTACTTGAGCTCTTCTGATGAGTCTTTGTTGTGAAAGCTATCCTATTCATTGTAGACTCTTTAGCAATATAACCTGGCTTTTACTCACTAAATGCCATTTGCATCCTCTCAGGTTGTGACAACCAAAAATGACTCCAGGTGTTGCCAAATGCCCTTTTTAGGGTGGGGGGAATCCTCCATCCTTCCCCAAACCCAGTTAATATCTGCTTTATATCTTTTTATTAAATCTCAGTTGTCTTATTCCAGGCCTGAAAGTTCCACTCCTAGGTTTGTTGGACATTTATTGAGGTCAGGTTTGTCAGTGTTATATGCACCTAGGGTGACCAATCAGCTCCTTCGTCTGGGCTGAGTGGATTCCTCAGACATGGTACTTCCAGTACTAAAATCAGAAAGTCTTGGGAAAACCAGAGTGAGCTGGTCACCTTGGATGCACCTCTTCAGTCCTGTTCTTGTACAGTAGACTCGACCAAAGAATAAAGCACAGTAAGGTCCATTCAGCCATGAACACAGTTCTCTTTTTTCATTGTTTCTGCATTTGATGCAACCTGGTCTAAGTATATTCTGAAGTCAGAGTTGTGAAATTGTACAAAAATCCTTAGACATTTGTCTCTGAGAGTCATACTAACATGCTTATACACAGCAATAAAGCATTTATAGATATAACCTTTTAGACATAATCATATCTCTATAGTATGATTCATAGAGGATGAGATGGTTAGATAGCATCACTGACTCAAAAGACATGAATTTGAGTGAACTTCAGGAGAACAGTGAAGGACAGGGAAGTCTGGCTTGCTGCTGCCCATGGGATTGCAAAGAGTTGGACTCTTAGCAACTAAACAACAGCATCATTTTTTATTTTTTTACCATAATTTCCTCTGTTCTTAAGTTTTCCTCAATCTTGAAATCCCCTATGTATAATTTGTTGTTTCATTAATCTTCCTGCCACCATCTCCCAAGTGTTTTCCTCAGAATACTTGGCTAAAATAGTTTCTGAATTCTTCTTTATCCTTCAATAACTTAATTTACTCTGAAAAATTAAATTAGTAACTTAATCTATAACTTAATTTTAGCCTGATAAGTGAGTAATAAAAAGTCTGTACTCTGCTGACTATGGAACTCTAGAGTTCTTGTTCTTTTCCCTCTTAGGTTATCTTTTTCACATGGTCTTCAAGCTTTTATGACTACTTATGAACAGAATGATGCCAGTTTTATTCCTTTATATTTGTGCTTATGTTGTTTGTTTTGTTTTGTTGGCTGCAGCATGAGGCTTGTGGGGGTCTTAGTTCCTTGACCAGGAATTGAACTCAGGGCCACGGCAGTGAAAGCACGAAGTCCTAGCCACTGGACTTCCAGAGAATTCCCTCACTTTGTGCTCGTATGATATTTTTTTCTCTTGTTCTTTCTTTATTTCCTTTAAAAAACAATAAGCACTCATTACTCTTTTATGCCTATCTCCTCACTGCTACTAAAAAAGAATGAATCTTGTGATGGTGGAGAGCCTGTCAAGGGAGGAAAAGAACTGCCTCTCACCTTCTTTAGCTTATGGGCAAGTATCCATTTCTCAACAGCCGCCGCTCTGCATTTCCGCCACCCTAGAGGCCCTCCCGAAGGAAACAGGCAGGAGTCGGGGTTAGGAGAGGAGGAGGGTGTCTTCCTGTCTCCTGGATTCCAACAGTTGTGGAGAGCATGAGGAGCTCTGCTTGTGGCCCAGAATTGCTCACTCGTGGGTCAGAATGCCATCTGGATCATGTTTTCAAAAGAACGTGATAACTCAAAAGATTACTCAGGAAATTCACATTCTGGGTCTGGTGTCTGAGACGTGTTGATATATGCACATGAAGTGCAGAAGGGAGCCTTCTTCTCTGAGCAGAGCGCTCTTCCTTTCTGCCAAAGCGGGTTCTCAAAGCACATTTTATAATAATCCCATCTTCTGAAGAGAAGGTGGTAGATAGTTGAAATCTCTGTGGCCTTACAGAAGGGAAACATGTCAATTGTGATACCCTGAGACTATTGGGAGCCATCAAGAATCCACAGAGGACTTTTACCCCAGGATCTTGGGGCCCTATTTTTGGATGAGGGGCTTTAAAAGTGAACTCATCCCCCTGTGAGTTTCCATTCCAATGTTACCTTCACCATGAAGTTCTTGACAGAAAATGGTTTCTTGCTGCTACACATCCCAAGAACACTTGAGGTCATTCATAATGCTCATGCCGTCTTAGATCTTGAGTTATTTTTGTTCACATCTTCTTTGTCTGTCTACAGGATATTTGTTATCGGCTGTCTGATCCATGGCTGTATTCTCCTTAGCCTTTAGCCTAGCATCTGAAGTATAATAGATGCTCAGTACTGGCAGAGAGGTGGGTGGGTGGATGACTGAAAGAAAGAAACTTGAAATCTGATTGTTTGATATATAAACTTCCTTCATCTGTCTGGTTACTGATAGTTTTAGATATATTCCATTCCATTGCTATATGTCTCCCAGCCATCCATGGTTTTTCTTCTGCTAATTTAGTTTTTTGTATATTTAAATCCAGATCAGAAAGATCTTGCATTAAATAAGCCTCCAGGCTGTCAGTATACCTCAGGTAGCCATAAAGTATAATTTAGTCATTAATTTGAATTCCAAAAGTTTTCCAATTTTTCTTTCTCCTTCCTTTTATCCTCCCTATCCTTGGATCATCTTTACCACCCTTGGCCATCTCCTCTTACCTACCTCCATATACAAAAACACTATATACTGAAACACTGTTATTTTGTTTATGGACTAATATTGATACTGTGTTCTATTTACTTTGTGAATTTCTTTAGATCTTTGTTGTTAAGATTAAAGATAGTTCTTCCCCCAGTAAGGGAAGCATCTTAATAGGAAATGGATTTTTAACATGGGTACAAGAGGCTAGAAGAGAATTGGGATTTCACAAGATTCTTCTATATTTCTGGACTTTGAATATGCATCTGTGAGTTACAACAGAAAACACTGACTGGAGTATTAGTCTTTAACTCCTTATTTTCAGACTATTTCAAAAAATCCTTTATCTTGATCTACATTTAAAAACAAGGTCATTTTGCCAGTAATGATTTCTGAGAATATTCACTCAGCTACAGGACTTGTTACTGAGCGAGCATTAAGATTGAGTCTACATATTGACAGGATTTTCTCCAGCAGTCTTCAGAAAAGATGACCAAATGCATAAGACTTGAAAGGTTACAGATCTGTGTGCAACGGAAGCTCAGTTACTAGAAACTGTATATTCTCTATTGGTTAGTGTGACTCTTCTTGGTTGAAAGGAAGAACAATCAACACAAACTATGATGCAGAAGGGAACCTACTGAATTTTCTATAGTTAACCACAGTGTTAGAAGGATAAATGTGTAGTCATGCCTCAGTACGACTGATTAGAAGGTGGGTACCACCAGCTTTTCTTTTTTCCCTGTTTCTCTCTGCATGCTGGCTTCACTGATACAAACTGCCTTCTGCCACAGGGCTGGAATGCAGGCTATCAGCAGCTCCAATATCCCATATCTCTTATCTTTGCTTCTGTGTTGAGACTGAAAGTCAGTCTCTTAATCCAAATTTGAAAAGCATTGAACAGTACTATAAGTTGATTCAACCTGGATGAAGAATCAGGTAGTCATCCCAGAACACTGTCGGTAAATCCATGGTGACCAAATATTCGAACTCCATGTTTAGCATAGGAGTAGGATTGTTCCCAGAAGATTGGAGCTGCTATTCTAAGCAGACTGAACATTAGGTGTCTATTTCTTTTTTTTTTAATGAAGGATAATGGGCAAACTTTTGAGAAAAGAAACTTTTATGAGGAAGCATTTGTAGGGGATGAATATTACTTCTTTCTTCTTGGTGAGGAGATGTCCTGAGGGTGAAAACTCTAAGAATTTACAAGTAATCTCATTTTCCCCCCTGAAGGTTGATTCAACCATCTCTCTTCCTTTGAACTCGCAAACTGCAATCCCAGGTATAAAGTGTGTTCTCAGTAAGCCTTGTAAACCTGACTTAGAACACTTACCATCTGAACTCCACCATCACACACATCATTATGTGAGGGGCTTCAGTATTCACAGGGCTTGATTGTTATTTCTCTTATCTGTCAAGTCATGCTGGTAGACTTCTGACTTTGGGAGATAAGGGTGAATGGGATGTCAAACTCAGAGTCTCCAAGACCTTAAATGTCCTGACTGAAAATAATACTCCATGACTTGGTTAGAATGGGCCTGGCCCTCCCTGTGTATCTAACTAGCCCTTCTCCAAAGGTCTATAAAATTTGGTATTTTCCCATTTAAATTTTGCATTTCAAGGTTCAAGAAAGTAAGACAGTGTTTGCCAATAATGGTGATACTTGGGATATTTTGTTTGGAATGAGGTTGAGAATGCAGCCAGATAAGTGTCCCAGTTTGTCACTATCCCTGGAAATCATGGGAAGGGAACTAGTATTGGAGAAAAGTGTAGCCACCAGGCTCCTCTGTTCCGTGGGATTCTCCAGGCAAGAATACTGGAGTGGGTTTCCATGCGCTCCTCCAGGGGATCTTCCCAATCCAGGAATCAAACCTGTGTCTCTTATATCTCCTGCCTTGGCATTTGGGTTCTTTACCACTAGCGCCACCTGGGAAGCCTTGAAACAAAGTGAAGTGAAAGTTGCTTAGTTATATCTGACTCTTTGTGACCCTATGGGGTATACAGTTCATGGAATTCTCCAGACCAGACCCCACGGACTATAGTCTACCAGGTTCCTCCATCCATGGGATTTTCCAAGCAAGAATGCTGGAATGTGTTGCCATTTCCTTCTCCAGGAGATCTTCCTGACCCAGGGGTTGAACCCGAGTCTCCTGAATTATAGGCAGACACTTCACTGTCTGAGCCACCAGGGAAAGTCAGAAGCCTTGGAAAGAAGCAAATGCTTTAAATGTTAGACTATCATGCCCCCAAACCTTGCAGATGTGTATTCATGGAAAATATTTTTATTGCCCTGAATTGAATTAATTCTCTTGGGGAAACTGAGAATCCTATTCTATTGTCATTTCTCCCAGCCTCTTGGCGTCAGAAAGATCTTTATGTTCACTTACTTCGGTGTTTTTTAAACTCTAATGTGCGTCAGCATAATCTGAGATGTTCGCCGAAGGTGTAAATACCTGGTGCCATTCTGGTGCCAGACATTGGTAATGGAGGGCAGCAAGGAATCTGTATTTTTTTTTTTTTTTTTTTTTACAATCAGATCACATATTCTGAGGCATACAGCCTGCAGACACGCTGTGACAAATACATTTCCCTTTGCCTGTTCTGTCAGTGGATGTGTATCCTCATCAGCTGAGCAGGAGATTGATGGAGAGAATTCCAGCATAAGAGGTAAAGCTGAACCACAGTGAACTTTCCTGAGTCCTAAAACCTATATTTTGNTTTCCCTCTTAGGTTATCTTTTTCACATGGTCTTCAAGCTTTTATGACTACTTATGAACAGAATGATGCCAGTTTTATTCCTTTATATTTGTGCTTATGTTGTTTGTTTTGTTTTGTTGGCTGCAGCATGAGGCTTGTGGGGGTCTTAGTTCCTTGACCAGGAATTGAACTCAGGGCCACGGCAGTGAAAGCACGAAGTCCTAGCCACTGGACTTCCAGAGAATTCCCTCAATTTGTGCTCGTATGATTTTTTTTTCTCTTGTTCTTGCTTTATTTCCTTTAAAAAACAATAAGCACTCATTACTCTTTTATGCCTATCTCCTCACTGCTACTAAAAAAGAATGAATCTTGTGATGGTGGAGAGCCTGTCAAGGGAGGAAAAGAACTGCCTCTCACCTTCTTTAGCTTATGGGCAAGTATCCATTTCTCAACAGCCGCCGCTCTGCACTTCCGCCACCCTAGAGGCCCTCCCAAAGGAAACAGGCAGGAGTCGGGGTTAGGAGAGGAGGAGGGTGTCTTCCTGTCTCCCGGATTCCGACAGTTGTGGAGAGCATGAGGAGCTCTGCTTGTGGCCCAGAATTGCTCACTCGTGGGTCAGAATGCCATCTGGATCATGTTTTCAAAAGAACGTGATAACTCAAAAGATTACTCAGGAAATTCACATTCTGGGTCTGGTGTCTGAGACGTGTTGATATATGCACATGAAATGCAGAAGGGAGCCTTCTTCTCTGAGCAGAGCGCTCTTCCTTTCTGCCAAAGCGGGTTCTCAAAGCACATTTTATAATAATCCCATCTTCTGAAGAGAAGGTGGTAGATAGTTGAAATCTCTGTGGCCTTACAGAAGGGAAACATGTCAATTGTGATACCCTGAGACTATTGGGAGCCATCAAGAATCCACAGAGGACTTTTACCCCAGGATCTTGGGGCCCTATTTTTGGATGAGGGGCTTTAAAAGTGAACTCATCCCCCTGTGAGTTTCCATTCCAATGTTACCTTCACCATGAAGTTCTTGACAGAAAATGGTTTCTTGCTGCTACACATCCCAAGAACACTTGAGGTCATTCATAATGCTCATGCCGTCTTAGATCTTGAGTTATTTTTGTTCACATCTTCTTTGTCTGTCTACAGGATATTTGTTATCGGCTGTCTGATCCATGGCTGTATTCTCCTTAGCCTTTAGCCTAGCATCTGAAGTATAATAGATGCTCAGTACTGGCAGAGAGGTGGGTGGGTGGATGACTGAAAGAAAGAAACTTGAAATCTGATTGTTTGATATATAAACTTCCTTCATCTGTCTGGTTACTGATAGTTTTAGATATATTCCATTCCATTGCTATATGTCTCCCAGCCATCCATGGTTTTTCTTCTGCTAATTTAGTTTTTTGTATATTTAAATCCAGATCAGAAAGATCTTGCATTAAATAAGCCTCCAGGCTGTCAGTATACCTCAGGTAGCCATAAAGTATAATTTAGTCATTAATTTGAATTCCAAAAGTTTTCCAATTTTTCTTTCTCCTTCCTTTTATCCTTCCTATCCTTGGATCATCTTTACCACCCTTGGCCATCTCCTCTTACCTACCTCCATATACAAAAACACTATATACTGAAACACTGTTATTTTGTTTATGGACTAATATTGATACTGTGTTCTATTTACTTTGTGAATTTCTTTAGATCTTTGTTGTTAAGATTAAAGATAGTTCTTCCCCCAGTAAGGGAAGCATCTTAATAGGAAATGGATTTTTAACATGGGTACAAGAGGCTAGAAGAGAATTGGGATTTCACAAGATTCTTCTATATTTCTGGACTTTGAATATGCATCTGTGAGTTACAACAGAAAACACTGACTGGAGTATTAGTCTTTAACTCCTTATTTTCAGACTATTTCAAAAAATCCTTTATCTTGATCTACATTTAAAAACAAGGTCATTTTGCCAGTAATGATTTCTGAGAATATTCACTCAGCTACAGGACTTGTTACTGAGCGAGCATTAAGATTGAGTCTACATATTGACAGGATTTTCTCCAGCAGTCTTCAGAAAAGATGACCAAATGCATAAGACTTGAAAGGTTACAGATCTGTGTGCAACAGAAGCTCAGTTACTAGAAACTGTATGTTCTCTATTGGTTAGTGTGACTCTTCTTGGTTGAAAGGAAGAACAATCAACACAAACTATGATGCAGAAGGGAACCTACTGAATTTTCTATAGTTAACCACAGTGTCAGAAGGATAAATGTGTAGTCATGCCTCAGTACGACTGATTAGAGGGTGGGTACCACCAGCTTTTCTTTTTTCCCTGTTTCTCTCTGCATGCTGGCTTCACTGATACAAACTGCCTTCTGCCACAGGGCTGGAATGCAGGCTATCAGCAGCTCCAATATCCCGTATCTCTTATCTTTGCTTCTGTGTTGAGACTGAAAGTCAGTCTCTTAATCCAAATTTGAAAAGCATTGAACAGTACTATAAGTTGATTCAACCTGGATGAAGAATCAGGTAGTCATCCCAGAACACTGTCGGTAAATCCATGGTGACCAAATATTCGAACTCCATGTTTAGCATAGGAGTTGGATTGTTCCCAGAAGATTGGAGCTGCTATTCTAAGCAGACTGAACATTAGGTGTCTATTTCTTTTTTTTTAATGAAGGATAATGGGCAAACTTTTGAGAAAAGAAACTTTTATGAGGAAGCACTTGTAGGGGGTGAAAATTACTTCTTTCTTCTTGGTGAGGAGATGTCCTGAGGGTGAAAACTCTAAGAATTTACAAGTAATCTCATTTTTACCCCTGAAGGTTGATTCAACCATCTCTCTTCCTTTGAACTCGCAAACTGCAATCCCAGGTATAAAGTGTGTTCTCAGTAAGCCTTGTAAACCTGACTTAGAACACTTACCATCTGAACTCCACCATCACACACATCATTATGTGAGGGGCTTCAGTATTCACAGGGCTTGATTGTTATTTCTCTTATCTGTCAAGTCATGCTGGTAGACTTCTGACTTTGGGAGATAAGGGTGAATGGGATGTCAAACTCAGAGTCTCCAAGACCTTAAATGTCCTGACTGAAAATAATACTCCATGACTTGGTTAGAATGGGCCTGGCCCTCCCTGTGTATCTAACTAGCCCTTCTCCAAAGGTCTATAAAATTTGGTATTTTCCCATTTAAATTTTGCATTTCAAGGTTCAAGAAAGTAAGACAGTGTTTGCCAATAATGGTGATACTTGGGATATTTTGTTTGGAATGAGGTTGAGAATGCAGCCAGATAAGTGTCCCAGTTTGTCACTATCCCTGGAAATCATGGGAAGGGAACTAGTATTGGAGAAAAGTGTAGCCACCAGGCTCCTCTGTTCCGTGGGATTCTCCAGGCAAGAATACTGGAGTGGGTTTCCATGCGCTCCTCCAGGGGATCTTCCCAATCCAGGAATCAAACCTGTGTCTCTTATATCTCCTGCCTTGGCATTTGGGTTCTTTACCACTAGCGCCACCTGGGAAGCCTTGAAACAAAGTGAAGTGAAAGTTGCTTAGTTATATCTGACTCTTTGTGACCCCATGGGGTATACAGTTCATGGAATTCTCCAGACCAGACCCCACGGACTGTAGTCTACCAGGTTCCTCCATCCATGGGATTTTCCAAGCAAGAATGCTGGAATGTGTTGCCATTTCCTTCTCCAGGAGATCTTCCTGACCCAGGGGTTGAACCCGAGTCTCCTGAATTGTAGGCAGATGCTTTACTGTCTGAGCCACCAGGGAAGTCAGAAGCCTTGGAAAGAAGTAAATGCTTTAAATGTTAGACTATCATGCCCCCAAACCTTGCAGATGTGTATTCATGGAAAATATTTTTATTGCCCTGAATTGAATTAATTCTCTTGGGGAAACTGAGAATCCTATTCTATTGTCATTTCTCCCAGCCTCTTGGCGTCAGAAAGATCTTTATGTTCACTTACTTCGGTGTTTTTTAAACTCTAATGTGCGTCAGCATAATCTGAGATGTTCGCCGAAGGTGTAAATACCTGGTGCCATTCTGGTGCCAGACATTGGTAATGGAGGGCAGCAAGGAATCTGTATTTTTTTTTTTTTTTTACAATCAGATCACATATTCTGAGGCATACAGCCTGCAGACACGCTGTGACAAATACATTTCCCTTTGCCTGTTCTGTCAGTGGATGTGTATCCTCATCAGCTGAGCAGGAGATTTATGGAGAGAATTCCAGCATAAGAGGTAAAGCTGAACCACAGTGAACTTTTCTGAGTCCTAAAACCTATATTTTGATCTTTTTTATAATATCAATGATTGATCATTATCCTCACTCTTAGAATACTTCTAGTGAGATGATGCCCACTACATTAAAAAAAATTGTCTGCTTTTATTACTAGATAAATCTAGTTAATCATACTTGATTAAATGAAAGTCATCTCCACATTGACCCCCATGCCACTCTCTATGCTAGCAGAGCAAATCTCCTGCTTTGTCTGCAATGCAGGCATTTGGATATTTAAAGACATTTATCACACTCCACTAAGGGTTTTCTTTTCCAAGATGAACTTTGCTAATTGCTTTAATCTTTCTACAACTTGGTCTCCAGGTTAATCTTCCAGCCTTGTTCCAATCATTCAACACAATGATCTAGATAGAGCTTAAGTACTAGGGAAAGCTAGGGACTGAGTTTTGAGGAATGGGCTGTGGGGATGAGGTGGAATGGGCACAGATCTCAGCCATCGCCCCTACAGTAGAAGACCATACTTCTGTTGACTCTCTGTAAAATGGCATTTGGCCTAAGGAAAAAAGTCACATTATTTTTTTGGCTCATATAGAATCTGTGGTAAATAAAACTCAGATTGTTTTGCTTTCTAGGAACTTCTGATTTCAAGCCAGTTTTCCTCCATTTGGCTTGAGTTTTGTTTTTTTCTGAATTTAGATGTGAAAGTGTATAAATGAAAGAATGGATTTGTTTAGGTTACTAAGGCATTCTTTAGACCATTCATCCCATCCCCAATGACAATTTTCCTTGTGTGACCTAGACGTAGAATAACTGTGAGTCCATATAATATTTTTCAAAATTCCTAACATGTAATATAGGCCTGCTTTAAAGTTTACCACTTGCCCCTCCCTGTACACTGTTGGTAACTATGTGAGATGATGGATGTATTAACTTGATTGTGATAATTATTTCCCAACATTATATATATAATATACATAT
>SJYX01020223.1:9196-20487 GCA_006410675.1 Oreotragus oreotragus
GACGGCAGCCCACTAGGCTCCTCCGTCCCTGGGATTCTCCAGGCAAGAATACTGGAGTGGGGTGCCATTGCCTTCTCCAGAGTAGAACCTTCTTAGTCTGTCCTTTCTAATATCTCCTCTATACTTTATAGTAGGATAATGTCTAAGAAAGGAATATAATGTCAGTTACTCTATACAGGATGGATAAACCACAAGGCCTTACTGTATAGCATAGAGAACTATATTCAATGTCCTGTCATAACCAGAATGGGAAAGAATATAAAAAAGAATGTCTCTATATGTATCAGTGAGTCACTTCAGAGATTGGCACAACACTGTAAATCAATTATACTTCAATTTTTTTTTTAAAAAAGGAATACAATGTGCAAAATACATGGACTATAACAACATAATTCATTAAAAAAATTGAATCTGTATTTCTAATGAGTCATTAAAAAAATGATGGCTCTTAAGCAGATAACAGATAGTAGAGTAGAAAGAGCAGTGGCACTGGAGTTAGCAGCCCACTCTGCTTCTGAAAGACTTGGAGGCAGTTCTGGGGGCACTCCAACCACCTGCCCCACCCCGTCCTGAGCCCAGTCATGTCCACCATAGGGCTCTGTATGTGAGAAGCGTTTTCAGGAAGGCTGCAGGCAGTCCTGTTGGGAACCACTCTGAAGAGCATCAAGGTGACAAACTTGGCCTTGTATCAGAGCTTTAGTGTCTGAAGGGTGGATGCTGAAGTGACAATTGGCAGAGGTCCTGACCCAGCCTCTCTCAGGTCTGAGTATTAGGGAGAAAGAGGCTTGTGAATAACACCTCAAAGAACTATTTTCCTGAAAAGCTTTTTGAAGTGATGCAATATGATATTCCCTTTGAATTCCTCTAAGAGGTTTATATAAGAAGGGGAGTGAAGTCATTCTCTCCCACTCCCCAGACCTCTGCCTGGCTTTGGCAGTTTGAGAAATCCCAAAGTCCCGGATGTAGCAGCCCTCAGGAAGCAAACAGGAGAAGTTAAATACAAGGTAGATGCCATGTGATGATTACCAAGCTCCTCAGAAAACACATACAGTTGGCCCTCTGTAGCCATGAGCTCTGCAGTCATCGACTCAATCAACCACATATCAAAAAATACTCAGGGAAAAATATTTCCAAAGTTCTAGAAAGCAAATTTGAATAGGTTGCTTACCAGCCACTATTTACACAGCATATACATTGTATCAACTGTTATGAGTCACCTAGAGACAATTTAATGTAAATGGGAGGATGTGTATAGGTTATATGCAAATATGCCATTTTATAGAAAGAACTTGGGCACCCGAGAATTTTGGTATGCTCGGGAGTCCCAGAGCTAACCTTCCCTGCAGATACGAAGGGATGAAGATGTCTGTATAAGGTGTTGTTAAGAATGCACAGAAATAATAGAGGGGACTTGACAAAGAGATGGGGGCCTATATTATAGTTGAAGGGGAGAGAAAGTAAAACCACAGTTAAAACTGGTGCCCTTTGGGGGGTATTTCTTAGAAATATTCTTGTATTGATACAGACACAGCATAATGGGAGAAAAATTAAAATATTGTAGTCTTACATGCTTACTGAATAAAGCAGGCAACAAATTAATAGGTACAATATGATTCCATTTTTTTTAGAGAATGTGTCTGTTGAGAGAAAGAGACATAATTCAGAAAGAATACTTATTAAAATATTAACAAAGACTCCTAAAAAAGATGTCTTTTTCTTCTCATGGCTTTCTAAATTCAACCACTTCCTTGCCAAATTTGTTTATATGATGATCAATACTATTAAGGCAGTCACTTACCCATATATGAATTCATCTTCCTGCTCATTTGTATTATGTATGAATTGGAGTTTGCTATGCATGGACTTATGGGCTTCCCAGGTAGTGCTAGTGGTAAAGAATCCACCTGCCAGTGCAGGAGACTTAAGAGATGTGGGTTTGATCCCTCGGTCAGGAAGATGCCCTGGAGGAGGGCATGGCAACCCACTCCAGTATCTTTGCTTGGAGAATCCCATGGACAGAGGAGCCTGACAGGCTACGGCCCATAGGATTGCAAACAGTTGGATGCAACTTTGCATGTACATATATCTCTAGTGGTTGACATCATGGCAAATAATAAAATGTCAAAGTATCTTTCCTTACTAAATTATACATATAGTAGTAGTGAAGTAGTGAAGTTGCTCAGTCATGTCCGACTCTTTGCAACCCCATGGACTGTAGCCTACCAAGCTCCTCTGCCCATGGCATTTTCCAGGCAATAGTACTGGAGTGGATTGCCATTTCCCTCTCCAGGGGATCTTCCTGACCCAGGGCTCGAACCCAGGTCTCCCGCATTGTAGACAGACGCTTTACCGTCTGAGCCATAGTTGAATATATATAAATGTTCGCTAGTTTTACACTTTTCCACATACACAAAAAGTGTCACTTATGGAATTACCTCAAATATTTAATTCCACAAATCGTTTTAGAAATAGCTTAGTTTCAGAGATACTAAGAAAGATAAGACTATTTCCTTGTCCTCAAGAAGTTTTCAGTGTACTAAAAGAAAAAAAAAAATTGTGTAGGACTGAACAAGAGATGGTAAATGTGATGTAAGAGTCAGATAGGAAAGAGTGGTTCACAGAGTCCATATTTGAGGGGAACATCAAAGTTGGCAGAGAAGGGCAGGAGGGTGAACAGCCTCATGAGCTCAGTCGCAGAGGTCACAGGGGTTCTTCAGGGAATGACAAGCTGTGTCATGTGCCTGGAGAATATGACTAAGTGTGGGGCAGTGGAAGGGCAGGAGCAAACAAATGTTCCTGGCTTATTTTTGTTAAAGGTGCTGAACGGTGCAAAAGACATTAAATGTAGGAAGAATTGCTTTTTCAATAGATGGAGCTGGAATAATAGGCATTCATAGGCAAAAAAAAGTGAACCTTAACCTAAACTTCACACTTTATTCAAAAGTCAACTCAAAATGAATAATGGGGTTAGATGTAAAATATAAAACTATAAAATATTTGGGCTTCCCTGGTGGCTCAGAGGGTAAAGTATCTGCCTGCAATGCAGGAGACCTGGCTTCGATCCCTGGGTCAGGAAGATACCCTGGAGAAGGAAATGGCAACCCACGCCAGTACTGTTGCCTGGAAAATCCCATGGACAGAGAAGCCTGGTAGACTGCAGTCCAAAGAGTTGGACACGACTGAGTAACTTCACTTTCTATGAGAGAAAATCTTTAGAAAGTGCTAGGTGAAGAGTTCTTAGGCTTTCCACCAAATATGGAGTCTATAAAAGAAAAACAACTGATGAATTGGAGCTCATTAAGATTAAAAACTTCTATATGTGAAAGACCCTGAGAAAAGGATGGAAAGTCAAGCTACAGACTTGGAGAAAATATTTGCAGACCACGTATCTGGCAAAGGTTATTGGTAATATATAAAGAATCTCAAAAGTCAATAGTAAACATAAGCAAAAATGCAGACTCTCTAATTAGAAAATGAACAAAGACACAAAGACATATTTCACCAAAGAAGATGTGCAGATAGTAAATAAGCACATGAAAAGAAATTTGCATCATTAGCTACTGCTGCTGCTGCTGCTGCTGCTAAGTTGCTTCAGTTGTGTCCGACTCTGTGCAACATCATAGATGGCAGCCCATCAGGCTCCGCCGTCCCTGGAATTCTCCAGGTAAGAACACTGGAGTGGGTTGCCATTTCCTTCTCCAATGCGTGAAAGTGGAAAGTGAAAGTGAAGTCGCTCAGTTGTGTCCAACTCTTAGCGACCCCATGGACTGTAGCTCACCAGGCTCCTCCGTCCATGGGATTTTCCAGACAAGAGTACTGGAGTAGGGTGCCATTGCCTTCTCTGATCATTAGCTACTAGATACATGCAAATTAGAGCCACAGTGAGCTATCACTCATTACATTTCAAATGAACTAAAATTAAAAATAGTGATATTTTTATTTGATAAAATAAAAATGATACCAAATGCTGGCAGAAATGCAGTGAAACTAGCACAAATATTGCATTGGGAGTGTAAAATGGTATAGAAAAAAGTATGACAATTTCTTTGAAAAACTATATATGGCATTACCATATACCCCAGTAATTACATCTTGAGCATCTCTCTTAGAGAAATTACAACTTATATTTACACAAAAATCTATACATCAGTGTTCAGAACAACTTTGTACTGCAGTAGTCCCCAGTCAGAAACAACCCAAATGTCCTTTAATTAGTAAATAGTTGAACTTTTATACCTCCCTGCCATGACTACTACTCCGCAGTGAAAACAAACTGTTGATACATGCAGCTACTTGGATGGATCTCTCGTGAGATGTATAGTAAAAGAAAAAAGCCAACCTCAAAATGATATAAACTGTATGATTCCATTTACATAACATTTGAAATGACAAAGTTATAGAGAGTGAATATATTAAGAGTTGCCAGAGTTGGGTGTGGAGTGTTAGAGTGGGAAGAGTGACTGGCTTTAATACGAGAGCACCAGGAATCATTTGGTTGGAATGGCCTATACCTTGGTTGATTGTGGTGATCACACAAACCTATACATGCGATATAAATGCACAGAACTAAATACACACATACTAAGAACACGTGTAAAATGAGAAATCCTAATAAGGTCAGTGACTTGTACCAATGTTAATTTCCTGATTAGGATATTGTCAATAGTCGGGCAAAGTGTTACCATTTTAGGAAACATGGTTGAAGGGTATTTGAATCCTCTCTATATTGTTTCTTCCAACTGCTTGTGAACCTACGATTATCTCCAAACAAAAATTTTTTTAAGGTGTATAATAAGGATGATACTGCTTCAGAGACAACTTTGGAAAATTACTGAGTCAGATTTGAAGGGCTGTGAATGCCACACTTAGGATTTTGGATATTATCTGGTAGGTAGTAAGGAACATTTGGAAAAAGTTGTGTGGGAAAGTAATAAAAATGAGTAGTTTTTGAGACTTTAGATAGAAATTTGAATGATTTAATTGAAAAGCACAAGGTGGGCAGATAGGAAGCTATTATATTAGCCAAAGTTATGAGGCCTTTCACCAGANGAGCCTGGTGGGCTGCCGTCTATGGGGTCACACAGAGTCAGACACGACTGAAGCGACTTAGCAGCGGCAAGGTACCTTGCTCCACTCAAAACCCTCCCCCAGGAGGAGCTCTGAAATTTGTCAACGACACAATGGAATTTTCTGTGACACAGAAAAACATTGCTATTAATATTTGAGAGAGCTGATTTTGTGTATGTGTGTGTGTGTGGGAGAGAGAGAGAGAGAGAAAGAAATGAAGGCAGTAAAGTGTTTCTGCTCTGTGTAATTGTCTCTCTTTTCTACCACTGGGCTTGAGCATTCCATACCTATAATCACTGTATGTGTCATCTTAGTGGTTACATCTTAGAATTATGGTTCTGGGAGAGGGTTTTTGGTTGTAGTCTGGGCCTCCAAATTTCTCAACCACTTGGCTTTTGGTGGATAACTTCTCTAACGTGGTGTCGATCTCAAAGCATTCAAAAGATTAAATAAAATAAACCATGTAATGTGAGTATAGTGCCTGAAAGAGTAAGATCCAATATATGCTTCCTACTATTTTTATTTTCTAGAAATTGAATAAGAATGCACCATATGCACTGATTGGACTAGATAGCCCTAATGTACTCTGACGTTTGAGAGCAGGATTTCTCAACATTGACACTATTGGCATTTGAGGCCAAGTGAGTCTTTATTGTAGGGAGCTTTTGTGTGCACAGAGGATACTTTAACAGCATCACTGACCTCTACCTACCAGCCTGCAGCAATACCATCCTCCTAGTTGTGACAGCAAAGATGTCTCCAGACATTGTTAAATGACCCCTGGGGGGCAAAGCTGACGCCAACTGAGAACCCGATACTGGTGACTCCCAAATTGGAATCTGTAATTCAGCCTTCAGATTCCAGCCTAGTGACCTATGAAGAGCTCTACAAGTAGGTTACACTCTAACCAAAATCCATCTTCACTTTCCTCAATACTCCAAAATAGATTTTTTTTCAGCCTGCTGAAATTGTATTAAATGATACAGTTTCATTTCTCCAGTACCTCCCTTGTCACTGATTTTCAGATCCAAGTATGTACCAAGATCAACATCCTCCCCTTTTGCTTTAGTTCATCTGCCACCATAGATCTTTATTCCCTAACTTATAATTAGATTTCAGTTACTTTTTTGTGTCCCAGTCTTCCTGCTTCATTCCCTCATTTATTCTGTTTATCACTGTTGTATTTAACCTTCTTGGAAACTGTTTTGACTGTGTCACTTTGCTTCTCAGAACATTTCAAGGATTCCCCATAGAGGGATAAGCTCCCAATCACAGAACAGAAAAAGTATTTTGTATACCAGCTTTCACCAGGCATTTACTAATTAAAGGTTTGGGCTTCTGTTTCCAGTTAGCGTCTTTGACAAGATCCTTGAATATCCTATTGTTTTCAGAATAATAGAACAATTTAAGTCAGGGATGCATTTGATCTGAGCAGCACAGTTAGTCTGTCCTTAGCTGCTGTAAATGCAGACAAGGATTTCCCAAGTCTTTAAGAGAATCCTTTTTTTCCCCTAAAGAATACACCTAGAATGCAGGAGACCCCGGTTTGATTCCTGGATAGGGAAGATCCTCTGGAGAAGGGATAGGCCACCCACTCCAGTATTTTGGGGCTTCCCTTGTGGCTCAGCTGGTAAAGAATCCACCTGCAATGTGGGAGACCTGGGTTCCATCCCTGGATTGGGAAGATCTCCTGGAGCAGGAAAAGGCTACCCACTCCAGGGAAAGGCTACCCACTCCAGTATTCTGGCCTGGAGAATTCCATGAACTATACAGAGATGGACATGACCGAGCAACTTTCACTTTCACTTTTTATTCCTGTAGCAGCTGTCTTATCAACATTTTTCCCCTGCTCCTCTTACTGGGACTGTAACCTGCCCCTTAAAGATCTCATTTGATATATTAAAGAAACCAGTTTGTTGTAATCCACACAAAGGCTTTTGTGTCATCAAGGAAACAGAAGTAAATTTTTTCTGGAATTCCTTTGTTTTCTCTATGATCCAATGAATGTTGGCAATTTGATCTCTGATTCCTCTGCCTTTTCTAAGCCCAGCTTGTATACCTGGAAGCTCTTGACTCAAGTATTGCTGAAGCCTAGCTTGAAGGATTTTTCCCTTACTAGGATGGGAAGTGAGCATAACTGACTGGCAGTTTGAACATTCTTTAGGACTGCGCATTTTGGAATTGGGATGAAAACTGACCTTTTCCAGAGGATGAGATCATTGGATAGCATCACTGTTTCAGTGGACATGAACTTGGGTGAACTCCGGGAGATTGTAAGGGACAGGGAGGTCTGGCGTGCTGCAGTCCATGAGGTTGTAAAGAGTCGGACACGACTTAGCAACTGCACAACAACATAAAAACCAGAAGTCTTCCTAACTTCCTAGGATATAGTAGTTTCTGTTGCCTATCGCAACATTTCTTACTGTAACCAAGCAATAAAAAGCCCACCGGATGGACTTAAGAGTCTGTCATAAACAGTGAAGTAAGCCAGAAAAAGGAAAACAATATTGTATATTAACGTGTGCATGTGTGTGGAATCTAGGAAAATGGTATGGATGAACCTATTTCGAAGGCAGAGATAGAGACACAGACTTAGGGAATGGATGTGTGGACACAGGGGATGAGGTGGTGGGATGAACTGGGAGACTGGGATTGACATATGTGTGCTGCCAAGTATAAAACAGATAGCTATTGGGAAGCAGCTATATAGCATAGGGACCTCTGCTCCATCCTCTGTGATGACGTAGAGGGGTGGGATGGGGGGTTTGGAGGGAGGTCCAATAAAGAGGGGATATGTGTATATTTTTAGCTCTTCCTTGAGAGTCCCTTGAACTGCAGGGAGATCAAACTAGTCAATCCTAAAGAAAATCAATCCTGAATATTCACTGGAGGGACTGATGCTGAGGCTGAAGCTCCAATAATTTGGCCACCTGATGTGAAGAGCTGACTCATTAGAAAAGACCCTGATGCTGAGAGACTGAAGACAGGAGGAGTAGGGAATGACAGAGGATGAGATGGTTGGATGGCATCACTGATTCAATGGACAGGAGTTTGACCAAACTCCAGGAAGCCTGGCCTGCTGCCTTCCATGGGGTCGCAAAGAGTTGGATATGACTGAGAGACTGAACAACATAGCTGATTCACTTGGTTGTTCAGCAGAAACTAACACAACACTGTAAAGAAACTATCTCAGTTTAAAAAGGAGGAGAAAAGGGTGACTGCAGGGTAAAATAGATGCATCTTTGGGTCTGCTTCCAAGGTCTGTCCTAGGCGTTTACCCTGAACGCAAAGCTGTCTGAAGGCATCTCTCTGCTAGAGCTGATCTTCTCATGCACACCATTGCGTCAGGAATGTATGTGTTAAGGTCTGTTTGTTATGTTCAGTATCTTAATGTAGCCTCTCAGTNGTGTTGTTAGTGATTGCTGAGGAATTGTGATGAACAGATAATACTGGAAGGTTAGCTCTTTGGTGTTATATTTGATAGGATGGGAAAAAAAGATGAATTATAAAAAGCAGAGACTAGTAATTTAGAGATAAAATGTAATAGTTTTTTTTACCCATATACCTCAAATATTTGCCTTGATCATGTCCAACTAAACAGTTATGGCCAATATGCTAGATCAGATCATCAGGACTGAGTTATGAGGGGCCGGAACGATGAACTATATCTAACAAAGTTAAAAACAATAGACTGAATGTCAGATTCTTCTCTTGGGCCTGAAAAACTCATTCTGCAAATCCAGGGTATGAAATTCTTTTTGCTTTCCTTCATTGGAATAGGCATTTTTCTTTTGTTGCTGAAGGGTGTATGCCGTCTGCAGAATTCTAAATTGACATTCCTTTTTATTTTCCAATTCTTTAACATGTTCCCCTGTCTTCAAGCTTTGGTTATTTCTTGCCTACATTGTTTCATTGTTCTTCTATATGCCAACTGTTGTTTTTCTCTAGTTCTTTCACATTTTTTCCCACTGTCTTTGGTTTTCAGCAGTTTGAGAACAATATATAAATGCATGCTTTTGTTTGAGCTTTTCCTTTCGGTACTCAATAAGGTACTTAAATTTATAAGTGTATGCCTTTCACTAAACTTTGTAAGTTTTTGGCAATTATTTCTTCAAATATTTTTCTGCCTCAAACTTACTTCTGTCTTTGGAATCCAGAAACAAATGTGACTTATTGTTAGATCTTTGAGTATTTTCCCAGAGACCTTTAAAATTCTGTTCTTCTTTTTCTAATCTTTTTTCTCCATGTTCTTTAAATTGGATAATTTCCCTTGATCTATCTTCCGGTTTCCTGACTCTCCCATCATTTCCATTCTTGTCTTGAGTGCAAGATTTTAAATTTTAGATATTTTATATTTAAGTCCTTAAATTTATACTGGTACTTTAAAAATGAAGCTTATAATTAATAGACCATTAGTAAAACAATATCAATATAGCATTATATTAATTTTAGAGGTACAACATAATGATTTGATTATGATGCCTAGTTTACACCCATGACCACACAGAGTTAAATTTTTTTTTATGATGGCAAAAACTTTAAAAATCTACTCTCCCCAACTTTCAAATATACAAGCCAGTATTATTAACTATAGTCAGCATGCTGTACACTGTATCCTAAATGATTTATGTATTTTATAACTGATAGATTATACTTTTTAATTACCTTTATCCATTTCATCCCTTCCCTGACCTCTGGCAGTCACCAGTCTATGCTCTGTATCTATAAGCTTGGTTTNCTCCCCAACTTTCAAATATACAAGCCAGTATTATTAACTATAGTCAGCATGCTGTACACTGTATCCTAAATGATTTATGTATTTTATAACTGATAGATTATACTTTTTAATTACCTTTATCCATTTCATCCCTTCCCTGACCTCTGGCAGTCACCAGTCTATGCTCTGTATCTATAAGCTTGGTTTCATTTTTGTCTAGATTCCACATACAAATGAAATCTGGTGGTATTTTCTTTTTCTGCCCGACTTGTTTTGCTAAGCACGGTGCCCTTAAAGTCCATCCATGGTGTCACCAAAGACAAGGTTTTCTTTTTATAGATGAATAATATTCCATTGTATGACTATACACTTTCTTTATTCATTCATCCATTGATAGACATTTAGATTGCCTCCACATCTTGTCTACAGCCAATAATGCTGCAATAAACATGGAGGTACACATATAATTTTGAATTAGCATTTTCATTTTCTTTGAAGAAATATTCAAAAGTAAAATTGCTAGATCACATGGTAGTTCTATTATCAATTTCTTCAGAAAACTTCATATTTTTTCATAATGGCAATAACAATTTAAATTTCCACCAACAGTCCACGTTCAGTTCAGTCGCTCAGTCATGTCTGACCCATTGCGACCCCATGAATCACAGCACGCCAGGCCTCCCTGTTCATCACCATCTCTCGGAGTTCACTCAGATTCACGTCCATCAAGTCCGTGATGCCATCCAGCCATCTCATCCTCAGTCGTCCCCTTCTCTTCCTGCCCCCAATCCCTCCCAGCATCAGAGTCTTTTGCAATGAGTCAACTCTTCGCATGAGGTGGCCAAAGTACTGGGGTTTCAGCTTCAACATCAGTCCTTCCAAAGAAATCCCAGGGTTGATCTCCTTCAGAATGGACTGGTTGGATTTCCTTGAAGTCCAAGGGACTCTCAAGAGTCTTCTCCAATGCCACAGTTTGAAAGCATCAATTCTTCGGTGCTCAGCTTTCTTCACAGTCTAACTCTCACATCCATACATGACCACAGGAAAAACCATAGCCTTGACTAGACAGACCTTAGTCGGCAAAGTAATGTCTCTGCTTTTGAATATAATATCTAGGTTGGTCATAACTTTTCTTCCAAGGAGTAAGCGTCTTTTAATTTCATGGCTGCAGTCACCATCTGCAGTGATTTTGGAGCCCCCCAAAATAAAGTCTGACACTGTTTCCACTGTTTCCCCATCTATTTCCCATGAAGTGATGGGACTGGATGCCATGATCTTCGAATGTTGAGCTTTAAGCCAACTTTTTCACTCTCCTCTTTCACTTTCATCAAGAGGCTTTTTAGCTCCTCTTCACTCTCTGCCATAAGGGTGGTGTCATCTGCATATCTGAGGTTATTGATATTTCTCCCGGCAATCTTGATTCCAGCTTGTGTTTCTTCCAGTCCAGCGTTTCTCATGATGTACTCTGCATATAAGTTAAATAAGCAGGGTGACAATATACAGCCTT
>SJYX01020223.1:22352-41881 GCA_006410675.1 Oreotragus oreotragus
TGGAAGAAAAGTTATGACCAACCTGGATAGTATATTCAAAAGCAGAGACATTACTTTGCCGACTAAGGTCCATCTAGTCAAGGCAATGGTTTTTCCTGTGGTCATGTACGGATGTGAGAGTTGGACTGTGAAGAAGGCTGAGCGCCGAAGAATTGATGCTTTTGAACTGTGGTGTTGGAGAAGACTCTTGAGAGTCCCTTGGACTGCAAGGAGATCCAACCAGTCCATTCTGAAGGAGATCAGCCCTGGGATTTCTTTGGAAGGACTGATGTTAAAGCTGAAACTCCAGTCCTTTGGCCACCTCATGCAAAGAGTTGACTCATTGTAAAAGACTCTGATGCTGGGAGGGATTGGGGGCAGGAGGAGAAGGGGACGACAGAGGATGAGATGGCTGGATGGCATCACGGACTCGATGGACGTGAGTCTGAGTGAACTCCAGGAGATGGTGATGGACAGGGAGGCCTGGTGTGCTGCAATTCATGGGGTTGCAAAGAGTCGGACACCACTGAGCGACTGAACTGAACTGAGTCATCACAAGCCTCTGTCTTTTTTCACTCTGACTTTCACTCCATGATACTTCCCTTCATGTTAGGTGGTATCAGATAGTCTTGGAGTGTTGTCTAATTCTGAAGATCTAACTAAGAGAAAGTTGAGTTGGGGTTTAGTGGGATAAAAATTGACAAATCATATAAAGTCACTTCTGTGTACAGTTTTGTTATTGCTAGCCATCCTGGTGTAGAAATAGCTTCAAGGAGTAACCTTCACCATTCACCGTATAGGTTCCCTTGACACTGTGATATGGAAGATCAGGTACCGAGATTATGTCATGGTATGAACATATTCTTGTATCCAGCACCAGAATTACATTGAAACGTTTATTTTTCAATGGAAAAGTATGCATTGTCTACAGGAAGAAAAGCTTTGACCAACCTAGACAGCATATTAAAAAGCAGAGACATTACTTTGCCAACAAAGGTCCATCTAGTCAACACTATGGTTTTTCCAGTAGTCATGTATGGATGTGAGACTTGGACTATAAAGAAAGCTGAGTGCCAAAGAATTGATGCTTTTGAACTATGGTGTTGGAGAAGACTCTTGAGAGTCCCTTGGACTGCAAGGGAATCAAACCTGAATATTCACTGGAAGTGAAAGAAAGTGAAAGTGAAACTCGCTTAGTGTTGTCTGACTCTTTGCAACCCCATGGACTATACAGTCTATAGAATTTGATAGGCCAGAATACTGGAGTGAGTAGCCTTTTCCTTTTCCAGGGTATCTTCCCAACCCAGGGATAGAACCTTGGTCTCCTGCAATGCAGGCAGATTCTTTACCAGCTGAGTCATAAGGGAAGCCCAAGAATACTGGAGTGGGTAGCTTATCCTTTCTCCAGCAGATCTTCCTGACCCAGGAATCAAACTGGGGTTTCCCGCATTGCAGGTGGATTCTTTACCAACTGAGCTATCAGGGAAGCCCATTCATTGGAGGGACTGATGCTAAAGCTGAATTTCCAATACTTTGGCTGCCTGATGCAAAGAGCCGACTCATTGGAAAAGACCCTGATGCTGGGAAAGATTGAGGGCAGAAGGAGAAGGCGATGACAGAGGACAAGATGGTTGGATGGCATCACCAACTCAATGGACATGTTGTTTGAGCAAGCTCCAAGAGACAGTGAAGGACAGGGAAACCTGGTGTGATGCAGTCCATGGGGTCGCAAAGAGTTGGAAATGACTGAGTGACTAAACTAACTAGAGGACATTGCTCTAAATTATGTATTAGTTTTTGACACTTCAGCATAAGTTGCAGATAACCTACAATGATGCAAAATAATTCTTGTCTAAAGACATGCAAATTATGTCCTGTCTGGTAGAGGTTCAGCTGACTACTTTAACCCTTGTAGAAAAACTGTATTATAAATTCTCCTAAAGAATTTCTGTTTGGCTCAGCTTACAAAGATAAATAAGCATCCATGTAGACTGGATAGTCCCCAGATTACCAGAAAACAAGGAAATTGAACTTCTAATACTTTAAATATGCTAGAATAAAAAATTCTTATAGAAACTAATTTTAAAATGTTTAAGAATTTTATTTCTTAATCTAGGTAAATCTTTGGTAAATAAGACTAACATTGCTTTTGGTTAAACAAAAATAGCTGCATCTTTTCTATTAGTGTTAAGTATAATATAAGCACACACTTTGTTCTTTTTAACTTATGAAGATTTACTGGCAAAATAAACTAGCATTTCTTCTAGTTATCATTTAAAGTTATGAAAAATGTAAATTTGTGCTTCAGCAAATTGAATTGTTACTCTGACAAATTTTATTTCAACAGAAATTATGCTTTGTAGTATGTCCATTTGAAGATAGTCCCCAAGATTTTTAGGATACTCAAAAATTGTATTGCTATTAAATTGATAATTAATGGATGTTCATTGTATACCTAGATCATTTCTAAATAAATTAGAATACTGAAACAATGATCACTGAATATGACTTTAAGTTTATATGCTTTTGTTTCTCATTTTTATGTGCTATAGACATGCTATATCTTTGGGTCTGTTAAGGAATATATTCATTTTTGCCACATCGAGAGTTTTTGTACAAAGAAAGCGTGTGGCTATAGAAAGTTGTGTTAATGCATATTCATAAGCTCTAAAATCCTTGTATGTGAGAGTTCTCAATTATCCATCCTTCCATCCAGTTTTCTTTGTGAAATATTATAGAAGTTACTTTGGTTAATAGTTACATAGGGGAGGGCAGACTTTTCCTCTACTCTCTTTAATCAACTGACTGGGGACTGCAAATTAAATTGACAAAAGACAGATTAACAGAAGAAAAAACAGAGTTTATTTGTGCATGCAACACACATGTATGTGGGAGAACTCATGATGAGTAACTCAAAGAGTATTTAGATTTGAGGCTATATACTGACTTAGTAGGTGATGGGAAAAGTGAGAAAGGACACTTATGGGAAAACAAATGACTTTTTGGAATGATGAATGAATTTTCAGGAGAACAAATAGAAAGGAGATAAAGTTTGTGATGATATTTGTCTATCCAGGTATGAGTGGTCTCCTTCATGGGCCATATTAATTCCCCTGGAGGAAGAATTTGGGGTAGATTTTATTAGCACACTGCCTTGTGCTGGGAATAGATCCAATGCAATGAGGAATTTATGGCAACCTCATTTCATAGAAGTTCCTGTTTTTAGTCAAATAAGGGAAGTTCTAAGAGAGCTTTTTTTTTCTTCTCCTGCATCTGTTGAATCTCAAAAGTCTTCAGCTTAAAATAATCTTTATACCAACTCTGAGTTTCCCAGTGGGTCCCCATAGTTGTAATGAATACAGGCAGTTGAAACTCTATTTGAGAATAGTAGTTTTAGAGAAATATAATTGTGGACATGCTTCTGTATTTCATGGAAAATAGCAATTTTGTCTTATTAACAGTAGTTCTCAGAGGTTTTGGGTTTTTTTCTTGCTTGTTTGGCTTCCTGCAAAACTCTTTACACTCTCCAACCTGGTTGACTCCAAAGAGGTTGTTGTTGTTTTCCTGGGTTCTAACTAATGATATTTACTGTATTAGAAATTGAAAGTAAGATGTTGTTTAAATGTGTAAACTCGTACTGATTTATCTAAAGATAGCAATGATGAACATGTTGCCTGTCAACAATATCTCAGTATTATTACTAGATTAGTTCTGGCTTGTAGTCTCTCTGAAATCTGCCCTAAATTGTTAGTTCATTCCAGAACATGAACAAGCTTAACAAAGGGCAAAACTTGGAAAATGAATTTTGCTTGCCTTAGTTTATAATGCTTGAGTCTGAAAAGCTATGCAATGTGTTAAAATCTGAGCAAAGTTTCCTCAGTTTTCATGGGTTTTTGTTTGTTTTGGTTTACTTATTGCCTTCACCTGTAGTATGAATGATTACTGTTTCTCTGTGGTCTGCCTAGATGACAATTTTCTGTGCTATGTGGTGACTTTATTATGCTTTTGGCCATTTAAGAAAATGAACAGAGTTCCTCACTTATTAAAGAGCTAAAATGTATTAGTCATATTAAAGTCTATACATTTTAAAATATTTTTGTCACTTTGGTTAAATAGATAATTGAGAATGGTTTCTTAATCTCCCATGACCCCATCTTAATCAAGTATCTAAGTTTCCTCTGATAACTTAAAAAATTTTTTTGCTTTCCCTAAACCAAATTCTAATGAAATAAAACTTTCAGAATATCTTTTTATACCTAGAACAGCCTTTCATATCTCCCCAAGGGTCCCTGAAAAACTATGAAAATTTGTTATTTTACCTTATAAAAGACACATGTTAGAAATAACTAGGTTTATTCCTTGGTGGCTCAGTAGTAAAGAATTTGCCTGCCAATGCAGGAGACACAGGAGATGCAGGTTTGATCTCTGGGTCAGGCAGATTCCCTGGAGGAGGAAGTGGCAACCCACTCCAGTATTCTTGCCTGGAAAATCCCATGGAGAGATGAGCCTGGCGGGCTACAGTTGAGGGTCACAGAGTCAGACACACCTGGGCAACTGAACATGTACAAGCACACATTTGATAAGTTACTACTGATGAGTTGTATGGAAGAGTTGTCATATAAGAAGAGATGCTAAGCTTTCTCTAAGTTAAATTTGCATAGGCAAATTTTTTAATAAAAAATATTTTAGAATTTGGACATTATTTGGGAAATTTATAGAGATTTGTCAGTGCCCTTGTTCTCTAGAATATGGTCTGTATCCTACAGCCTGGAGGTCACTTTGCATAATGACATTAGTTAATGACAGACATTAGCACAATGTCATCAGCCATCATTTTTGGTGTTATATAAAATGATATCTGGCCACAGTTCTGTTTACATTTGAATCTAGGCCAATGGTTTTCTATTAAAGATGCCTATCAGACTTACCTGTGGAGTTTAATAAATATACAGATGTCTAGGACCTACTCCAGACTCATGATATTACTTGATATCCTTTGTATATTATTGCAATATGCTTGGTATATTAATGATATATTATGTTTTAAGATTATTATATGATAGGACATAATATTACCCCACTCCAGTATTCTTGCCTGGAAAATCCCATGGACAGAGGATCCTAGTGGGCTGCATCCATGGGGTCGCTAAGAGTTGGACATGACTGAAGTGACTTAACAGCAGCAGCAGCAGCAGGATATAATATTAGCATTACACTGTATTGACACTGTATTATATACATTATGCCTCAATATTTTTTCTCTGTAAAAATGTTTATCGATTTTTATAAATCAGATGCAAATTTCATTGTCTTCTTTGAAAATAACATTAATCATAATGCTTATAGATATTTTATCTAGAATTTTTAGATTGGTTTTATCATTCTGTTTTACATGCTACAGAAATAAACACAGTTCTTTTTCAGTTTCATCATTCTTGTTGTGAGCTCTTGTCAGATCGCTCACTTTTGAAAATTATCAGTAATAAATTAAATGCAGCTATTTTGAGCCTCTGTCATCTACAATTCATTTTTTTTCAGTTGTTGTTTTATTCTGATACTTCTCTGAAGTTGCTGCAATCTGCACTGGTCCATGTTCTTGTCTTCGATAAAGAAAGAACGTCTCAGAGTCCTATGGACAAGGACTATACTGAGTACTTCAAAGAGTAGACACTTGGGTACAGGCTTCCTGTGGCATCACTCAAAAAACTTTGAGACCATACCAGGGGGCTGAATTAGTCAAGGTAGACTCTAACCCAAGATACAGAGAACCATGAATTATGTATAACCAAATGCACTAATGAGAGATGACAGCAATTTTGTTTGGACTATTACTGATGCTATTAAAAAAATTATTGTATATTGGAGTATAGTTGATTCACAATGTTGCATTAGTTTCAGGTGATGTTTATTGTAGTCTGAATGTTTGGATTTGTTTAGTTGCTTAGTGGATGTGTTTAGTTGCTTAGTCGTGTCTGATTCTTTGTGACCCCATGGACCCCACCAGGCTCTTTTGTCCATGGAATTCTCCAGGCAAGAATATTGGAGTGGTTTGCCATTCTCTTCTCTAGTAGATCTTCCTGACCCAGGGATCGAACCTAGGTCTCTTGCATTGCAGGCAAATTCTTTACCATCTGAGCCATCAGGAAAGCTGCAGTCTAAATGTTTATGTCCCTCCAAATTCATGTGTTGAAACTTAACCCCCAATGTGATGGTATTAGGAGGTGGGGCTTTTGGGAAATGATTAGGTCATGAGGGTGGAGATCTCATGGATGGAATCAGGGCCTTCATAAAAGAGACCCCAGAGAGCTAGCTTGCTTATTCTACCATGTGAGGACACAGTGAGAAAAAGCCCATCTACAAGCAAGTGGGCCCTCATTAGACTCTGAATCTGCTGGGACTTCCTTGATCTTGGACTTCCCAGCTTCCAGAACTGTGAGAAATACATTTCTGCTGTTTATAAGCTACCCAATCTATGGTATTTTGTTATAATAGCTTGAACAGCTAAGACGATGTTCTATTTTCTATTTATAAGGGAGCCCTTTCTCTTTCTTAAGATATCTGTAACCCATAAAGATTTGGCAGATTCTGCTTTTGTAAGCTGAAATGAAACATTTCTAAAAGATAGTTTGTCCGCTCAGTTTGGCTCCCTTCAGAATTCAGAAACTCTTATTTAAGAGTCTTCATCCTTTTTTACAGCAATATCATTATTTGCATAGATTGTACCTCTTTAAAAAAAAAAAACACAACAGAAAGTAATTGGAAAAAAATTGGTTATGAAACCAAGGTCTTCCTTGAAATGTCATATTTGAAAATGATGCTCATCCAATCAGCTTTGACCAGCCCATTATGAGGAACTAGACTGGCTTATGGAGCCAGTGGTGATGAAGACCTCTGGGAAAAATTGGCCCAGGACCTGGCTCACTGGTCTCAATCTTAGAAGTGGTGACAGTTCCTCCAGGTTATCAGATTCTGGGAACCATTTTGAAAGTGAAAGTCA
Source organism: Oreotragus oreotragus (assembly GCA_006410675.1). NCBI lineage: Eukaryota > Metazoa > Chordata > Mammalia > Artiodactyla > Bovidae > Oreotragus > Oreotragus oreotragus. Next base: position 29,329 of record SJYX01020223.1, read on the forward strand.
CTCAGTCGTGTCCGACTCTTTGCGACCCCATGGGCTGTATAGTCCATGGAATTCTCCAGGCCAGAATACTGGAGTAGGTACCTTTTCCCTTTTGAGCAGTCCCTCAAAACTTAGGATAAGTTGGTGAAACATCAAGAAAAAAAGTATTTGCTCAATTTTATGGGTTTTACTGGTGACTAGAACCCATAACCTGGTAGGAAGACTTTCTTAGCTTGACTTCCTAACTTCAGCACAGCAAGTAAGAAGAGGCTTTTAAGAGTCAGATCTGAGATTACTTATGAAAATTTCTAGCAAATTTAAAGAAGTAAATTATGTGATGAGTTAATTCTCTGCTGTATCTACATAAGCAATCAGGCTGCACCTAATGAGACCAACCTTATTTTATTTTCATGAATAATGTGTATTCGAGATTATTTTTGATGTCAAGTGGGGAGAGGGTAACAGGAAAAGTGCTTCAGTGGGAAATTATATGTTGTCTAAAGACAGTTCCTCCAGGTTATCAGATTCTGGGAACCATTTTGAAAGTGAAAGTTGCTCAGTCGTGTCCGACTCTTTGCAACCCCATGGACTGTATAGTCCATGGAATCCTCCAGGCCAGAATACTGGGGTAGGTAGCTTTTCCCTTCTCCAGGGGATCTCCCCAACCCAGGGATCGAACCCAGGTTTTCAACATTGCAGGCGGATTCTTTACCAGCTGAGCCACAAGGGAAGGCCAAGAATACTGGAGTGGGTAGCCTATTCCTTCTTCAGCAGATCTTCCCGATCTAGGAATCAAACCTGCATTGCAGGCAGATTCTTTACCAACTGAGTTATGAGGGAAGCCCCCATTTTACAGCTCTTTAATTTGTAAAAACAGTAATAACAATACAAAATAACAGCAATCCCACTGCTGGGCATACACACCGAGGAAACCAGAATAGAAAGAGACACATGTACCCCAATGTTCATCGCAGCGCTGTTTATAATAGCCAGGACATGGAAACAACCTAGATGTCCATCAGCGGATGAATGGATAAGAAAGCTGTGGTACCTATACACAATGGAGTATTACTCAGCCATTAAAAAGAATACATTTGAATCAGTTCTAATAAGATGGATGAAACTGGAACTGATTATACAGAGTGAAGTAAGCCAGAAAGAAAAACACCAATACAGTATACTAACACATATATATGGAATTTAGAAAGATGGTAATGAGGACCCTGTATGCAGGACAGCAGAAGAGACACAGATGTGTAGAGCGGACTTTTGGACTCTGAGGGAGAGGGAGAGGGAGAGGGTGGGATGATTTGGGAGAATAGCATTGAAATATGTATACTATCATGTAAGAAATGAATTGCCAGTCTATGTTCGATGCAGGAAGCAGGATGCTTGGGGCTGGTGTATGGGGATGATCCGGAGGGATGATGTGTGGTGGGAGGTGGGAGGGGGGTTCGTGTTTGGGAGTTCGTGTACACCCGTGGCAGATTCACGTCAATGTATGCCGAAACCAATAGAGTACTGTAAAGTAAAAGAAAATAAAATGGAAGCTCTAAAAAAAAAAAAAAAAAATCTAGATTTTTTAAAAAATTGAAAAGAATTGAGAGCAGGAGAGAAGAAAACAAGTTTAGAAATGCAAGAGTAGAGGAATCCACGAATCGCCTATAAAAGGCAGATGCAGGAATCCCAACCCATATTGACAGAGTCAATGTCATGGAAGTTACATCCAGGAATGTGGATTCTAAAAACAAGAACTCCCCACCCCAAGACTACAAATACATAGTAAAACTGTAAGAATTTTTAAAAATAAAACATAATGAAATTTAATGTGTGTATTTAGTTCTTGGTGTGTTTGACTACTTCTCTCTCTTCTGTTGATTTCATACAGTAAGGATTTTCTGCCATTTTGTGTCTTAGGAAAGGACTAAAGAGCACTCCAGTTGAGATACTTATGACTTTCCCGGTCATTACTTGCTCTTCATATGAAATGACTTATTGTTCTGTTACAGACTAAAGAGACTCTCCTAGTGTGAGCATATTCCATATCAGAAGGGAGTTTGGCATCCCTACTGATGCCATTACTGAATCCTTACCAATTATTTTAAGAGGCTCCCGGAATGTGATCACTCAGAAGCAGGTAGAAGAAAACAGTTCAGAAATAACACAACACTAGGGGAATCCACAAGACCAGGCGACACACAGCAATGCAAAGAGAGATCAGCGGAAGAGAGCATTTTAATGTGGGCTACATGGGAAAACACTAGAAAGATTTAAAGACATTTCAAATCTAAATCATTATTCTGTTTCTTGGTTATACAAACTGAACTATTATTATTATTATTATTTTTCTGTATGAAATGATTATCACTCTGTTGGGGTAGAATTCCAAAATGTTGGAATTATGCAAATATTAATACAAAAAGTTAAATAAATACAATAAAAATATACCATATCATTTTTTAAAATCTTGGTCAGTTCTAAATAACTGCACTATTTTGTCAGTCTCTGTTCACTAGGATAAATCAGATTGTGTGTCTCTGAAAGGGAAAAATTTTAGCAATTTTGTTTTAGCCTGTGAATTCATAGGAGGGAAGTAGTTCTGACAGCAAAGCTTCAAAGATTTAATATAAGATAAACAATTCTTTTCATCATACTTACTATCAAATATAACAAGTGCAAGCAGAATAATTCATTTTAATATTAAAATAAAATCAAGCACAACTTCTTTAGTCGGATTACTCAAGCATGTGAAAATACTGATGGCTAAAAAAATAAATAACAATTAGTTACAACTTGAAATGAGCAAAGAAAATGTGTTGAGAATTTATAGATAGATTTTTCTGTCATTTGCATTATAATGTTATCTCAGTCTTCAGATAAGCCAAAGAAATAAAATAGTCATTTAAGAGAAACTGTGAAAAATGCAAAGCGTGAGAATTTTGTTGCGATGATTTTGGAAAGGTGAGAGATTGTTAGTTGTCCACATTAGAAGTAACTTAACATTCTTTGATTTAACAAAGTATTCATTGAGCACCTATGATATCCTTAACCCTGCTTTAGCCACTGGGGTTACAGCACTGATACAGGGCAGTGGAGGAAGGAAGTTTGGAAGTGCCAACCAACAGGGGTGGTTCTGCAATTTTATATATGGGAGTAGTAGAGGACCTCATGGGAAAAGGTGACAGTAAAAACAGCTGTTTAGGATATGTGAGATTGAACCATTGGGGAATTTGAACCATGGGCCTGGGGAAGAGCAGTCCAGGTATGCTGAGTAGCAGGTATAAATGTCCTGGGGCAGAAACATGCTTCAGTATTCAAGGTATAGGAAGAAAACCATTGCAGCTGGAATGGAGTGATTTAGGGAGTCTGCCTGGGAAATCCCATGGAGAGAGGCGCCTGACAAGCTACAGTCCATAGCGTTGTACAAGAGTCCAACACGACTTTAGGACTGATTACAACAGGCGTGAGGTGAAGCTGGAGAGGTCAAGGGTGGTACTTGGCTATCATTGTAAGTAGAATGAGATTCCTTCTGCTGAAGAATGTGAGAGAGGAATGATTAGGATTTGATTTTTATTCTCAAAGGAATATTTTGGATGCTAGGTTAGAAAAAGACTAAAGAGATGTAAAACAGCAGTCCCTAACCTTTTTGGCCCCAGTGTCTGGTTTTGTGAAGACAGTTTTTCCATTGATTAGGGGGTGGGGGGATGGTTTTAGAGTGATTCAAGAACATTACCTTTATTGTTAACTTTATTTCTATTATTATTATATCAGCTCCACTGCAGATCATCAGGCATTAGATCCTGGAGGTTGGGGGCTCCTGATATAAAGGTAAAATCAGGGAAACCTATTGAGAGGCAACAGCAGTAATTCAAGTGAGAAAAGATGATAGCTTGATCCAATGGTGGTGGTAAAACACAAAGGAATCCTGGATTTATTTTGCAAGATGAAACGGACAGAATTTGCTGATAAATTGGGATGTAGTTTTTGAGAGCAATCAAAAGAACTCTAAAGATTTTAACCTGAGCAACTAGCAGGATGAAGATGTTGTTTAGAGGTGAGACAAGTTGCCAAAGAAGCAGGTTTAGGGGGACAATAATCAGAAGTTTGACTGGATGTATGTTAAGTTGTGATGCCTATTGAATTTCTACTGGAGTTGTTGAGTAATCAGTTGTACATATAACTGGATTTTAGGGAGACTTTCAAGTTGTATTATAAATACATGAGGAAAAGACATGTAAAGGGTATTTAAAGCTACAGGCCTGGCAATAAAAAGCCAAGAGGGACTGCCTTGGTGGCCCAGTGGTTAAGACTCTGTGCTTCCAATGCAAGGGGCAAGGGTTTGAACCTGGGTTGGGGAACTAAGATCCCACATCTGTGAGGTGAGGCAAAGAAAATATTCTTTAAAAGAGAGAAAGAGATGAGTTCCAGGGCAATGTTAAGAGATTAGGGGGCAGAGAACAACCAAGAGGAAACACGACTTCACTATTAACAACTTTCCTTTCCAGGGCATTGGCAACATACAGGCCCTAGTGGCCCTAACGTGTTCGACTCTTTGTGACCCCATGGACTGTAGCCTGCCAGCCTCCTCTGTCCACGGAATTCTCCAGGCAAGAGTACTGGAGTGGGTGGCCATGTCCTTCCCTGGGATCTTCCCCACCCAGGGATTGCACCCCAGTCTCCTGTGTTGCAGGCAGACTGTTTACTGTCTGAGCCACCAGGCAATTCAAAGCAGTTTTCAAATTTTTAAAGGATTCACTTTCTCATTTTCCATTTACTCATAACTTGATCCAAATCTTAAACTGTTACTCTTACTCACTCCCCTCTTTTATGCTTTCATCACACTCATTTTGAATATACTTATTGGTAGTACAACTTGATCGGAGTGTAAAATGCATTTTTGAAAACTGTCAAAAGTAATTTGGGGATTTCGCTGATGAATAAAATGAGTGATTAGGTTGGTTAATACTGTTTTTGATCAAACATTAGGCATGACTATAGAATAATATCAACAAGTTTATTGTGTGGTTTATCTGCAGATCTAAAAGCAATGTCAACAGGCATGTTCTAAAATGTCTTCAGCAATGACATTACTGAAATATATGTATAGTTTCCAAGAGGACTATTTTCAATTGCCCATTATATGTCATATATATATATATATGTATACATTTATATATATATATTCTGTTAAATTGATTAATGCTATTTCTTAAATACTATTTCTTTATCATGTGTAGTTATATAGATTCTTAAAGTCCATGAACACACATATCACTATAAATAATATCTAACTTAATCTTCATTTCCCAGCCTAAGACTGTCTTAAACAACTGCTATTCTCAGTTAAACTGATTAACTTACTCAGTTCAGTTCAGTTCAGTCGCTCAGTCATGTCCGACTCTTTGCAACCCCATGAATAGCAATACACCAGGCCTCCTTGTTCATCACCATCTCCCGGAGTTCACTCAAACTCATGTCCGTCGAGTCCGTGATGCCATCCAGCCATCTCATCCTCTGTCATCGCCTTCTCCTCCTGCACCCAATCCCTCCCAGCATCTGAGTCTTTTCCAATGAGTCAACTCTTCGCATGAGGTGGCAAAAGTACTGGAGTTTCAGCTTTAGCATCATTCCTTCCAAAGAACACCCAGGACTGATCACCTTCAGAATGGACTGGTTGGATCTCCTTGCAGTCCAAGGGACTCTCAAGAGTCTTCTCCAACACCTGTCTCTTATACACATCTAGATGTGTATAAGAGACAGAGAGATGGTGATGAACAGTGGGGCCTGGCGTGCTGCGATTCATGGGGTCTCCAAGAGTCGGACATGACTGAGCGACTGAACTGAACTGAACNAAAAAAAAAAAAAAAAAGATTTACACACACACACACACACACACACAATAACTCTTGGCCATAGATGTGTAAATTCTATTCTGTCCTGTAGAGGTCAGAATAGAATTTCCCTTCTTGACTGTGGGTAAAACCTGTTCTGCCTCTATTTGCATATTCATTTCAATTTTCTTTTACTTCATATAAATTCATGCTTTTTGGATTTCACCTTTAGAACATCTGCTTGGATCCTTACTAATTGAGTTAAGTAAAATCTTTAACATGGGTTCATTTTTATATCAGTATGAGAGTTATGATTTTACATTTTCTGGAGAATTATCTTTTAACGGTAGTGAGAATAGACAAAGTTTGAAATGTACTAAGGCTTCTAGAAGCTTATCAAATGTGTAAAATTCTGAATGGAGATTTTGGTTCTCTGTGATGCCTAGTCAAAACAGAAGTTTTTTGTGTTAGGAAATATTTAATGATGCAGCAAATACAACTATAAATGTGCTTTGGAAGTGGACTGGCCTATTAATAAAATTTGTCTATATTTTGGAGGGATTTGTGATGTTTGTGTTATGTGCTTTGGAATATTATATGATGTATGTTTTTAGATTTATAATTTGATGGCATATATTTCCTAATTCCAAATAAATATGTACTATTAAATCTAATCTTGTGTTGCTAATACTGTATTCTATTTCTTAAAGAGAGTCTCCAAATATATAAGCTTTAGACTCTGCAATGCTTGGATCCCCACCCCCACCCAAGCCACGTGTTTTGTTTTCTTAAATGTAGGCTTGCTTCCCTGGTGGTCTAGTGGTTAAATCTACCTGCCAATGCAGGGGACATAGGTTTGGTTCCCAATCCAGGAAGATGCCACATACCACAGGGAAACTAAGGCTGTGCACCACAACTGCTGAAGCCTGTCTGCCTAGAGCCTGTGTGCCCTGCAACAAGAGAAGTCACTGCAATGAGAAGCCACTGCTCATTTCAGCTAGAGAAAGCCTGCATGCAGCAACAAAGGCCCAGCACAGCCATTAAAAAAAAAAAAAAAATGAATGAAAGGGTGGTTTGAACAGATAGTAGATCAGAGAATATTCTACCCAGGGGACAGCTGACTCTTAGAGGCATGATGCTTTGGGGGCCATTATTCTAAAAATCAACCACCATACTTTGGATTGCCTCTTCAAACAATGATTTCATAATATAATTTTCTATAAAAGGAGGGAAAAGATCATTGTTTTCCTTTCAAGCCCAAGGATCAAATTTATTTTTTATAATCAATAGCCATGAAATCATTGTTTGAAGAGGCAATCAAAAGTATTGTGGTTGATTTTTAGATTAATTGACCCCCAAAGCATCACGCCTCCTTGTTTTCACATCTCTTAGCAAGTGACTTTGCGGCTCCTCTGTCACGAGGTGGAATCCATTTCCTGCTCCTTGAATCTGCGCTGGCTTTATGACTTGTTTTCATCAGTAGATTGCAGTGGGAGTGACACTGCACCTTCTGCCTCACAGCTTCTATTGGCACCCTCTTGGGATGCTTTTGTCACAATGTAAGGAAGACCAGGCTGGATGGTAAACAGCAATGTGGAGAAAATAGCTCAGCTGGTAGACATAATCAAGGCCACAGACATGGGGATGAGGGCATCTTGAACCATCCAGCCTTTTTAGCCACCATCTGACTGCAACTGCCTGACTCAGCCCAGATGAGACCCATACGACCCTCACTCACTCAAACCACAGATTTGTGAGAAATGATAAATCTGGATTGTTTTAAACCACTAAGCCACTGAATTTTAGAGTTGTTTGGCAGCAGTAGGTAACTGATACAGGTATACAGGGGGAAAAAAAGCAAGCAAATAGTATGGAGGTACATCAAGTGATTAATTAACACATTAAAATGTCATGGGAGTGATGTCAGCATCAAGGCAGTGAGAGTCATTTCTTTTATCTCTCCCCTTTGGTTCACAACTTATCAGACAGCCATAATACAGAAAAAAAGAAAACAGAGCTTGTGCCTCTGCACAGCATACCAGGATACCTGAGACATTCATCCATCTGTTCAGCAAGAAAGTGGGCGGGTTGGACTGTGGAGGAGGTGGCCGAATGAGGGAAGGGGTGGCAGAATCGGGAGTGGCAGAGGTGGTGATGGCAGAGAGGGCGGCGGCTGGTCTGGCAGGGAACCAGCACAACCTTTCTGGCAGATAAGATGGAGGGTGAAGGTGGTGAGTGGGAGTCTGCCTGGCCACATGTGCTGCAGCTGGAGGAGTCAGTTGCTTTCTCTGAAGAGAGACCATCTTGACTAAGGGGAGGGAAAGGAAAGGGAAGTAGGCAGACAAAGAGAATTGAAGGAAAGCGTGTCCAGCTGTCTGCCCTGGCAGGCAAGAGAACTGTCCATGGACCTCAGAGATCCCTCAAATGGAGGATTTCCCTTCTGTACCATGGGCACATCCAACGCCCAAGTGGTAGGTGCAGACCTCCCCTTACTATCCCATCATACTTTGCTTTAAAAAAAAAAAATGTGCTCCCAACCTTAGTTAGCTCTGGTAAGAGAAACCAAAAACTTATGTTATAATGCCACCTTCTGGAAAACAAAAGGAAGGTTCCTAACTACCAATCTGCCTAATTCTTAGAATCAAAGCAAACAAAACCTTGCCTAAATAAGAAATGTGTTTGCTACCTCAAATGTGGCAACTGGGGCACTTCTCAGCAAGCACCATAAAAAATCATGGTGATACAGTGTCACAAAAAGAAACGGACAATTTTCCAGCAACCAAACCCAAAGATTATAGAATATTGTGGTCCAACTGATAAAGAATTTAAAATAGCTGTTATGAAGAAAACCGACGAGCTGTAAGAAAACTCAGAAAGGCAAAACAGTGATCTTGGGAATAAAATTAGCGAGCAGAAAGAGTATTTTACCAAAGTTACTGAAATTCTAAAAAAGAACCAAACAGAAATTCTGGTGCCGAATAACTCAATAAATGAGATGAAAATGCATTAACAATGCACTGAAAATAGAGCAGATCATATGGAAGAGAGAATTAGTGATCTCGAGGATAGAAATACAGAAATAAATGATTCAGGTGGAAGAGAAGAGATAACAAAGATTTTTTGAAAAGAAGAAACTTTGTGAGAACTATCTGAATCCACTCAAAACCATAAGAAGAATAATGGGTGTCCCAGAAGGTGAAGAGAGGGAAAAGGGAACAGAGAGTGTATTTAAAGAGATAATAGTTGAGAGCTCCTCAAACTTGGAGAAGAAACTGGATATATAAGTTCATGAAGCTAATAGAATACTTATTATCTCAGCACAAAGGAGCTCTGAGTCATATTACATTAAAACTGTCAAAAGTCAATAATAAAGAAAGAATTTTAAAGGCAGCTGGGGGAAAAAAAGAGAGCAACCTACAAAAGAACCCCAAATAAGCTATCAGCAAATTCCTCAGCAGAAACTCTAGAGGTCAGGAGAGAGTAGAATGACATATTTAAAATATTGAAAGATAAAAATTGCCAGCTAAGAATACTCAGCAAAGGTATACTTCAGATATGAAGGAGAAATAAAAGCCTTCCCAGACAAAAAAGCTGAGGGAGTTCAACATCACTAGACCTGCCTCTTAGCGGCTACTGTGAACAGAACCAACAGATTACATAACATAGAAGAAATGGATACATTTCTAGAAATACCACCAAGACTGAATCATGAAGAAATAGAAAATCTGAACAGACCAATAATGAGTAAAGAGATTGAATCAGTAATCAAAAATTTTCCAACTTAGAAAGCTCTAGGATCAAGTGGTTTCACTGGAGAATTCTACCAAATATTTAGAGTTAACAGCGATCTTTTTCAAATTCTTCCAAATATCAAAGAGAAGGAAACATTTTCAAACTCCTTCTCTGAGGCCCGCATTACTTTGATAACAAAACCATCTGTTAGACTGGCTATCATCAAGAAGACTAGAGATAACTGATGCTGGCAAGGATGTGGTGAAAAAGCAACACTTTAATACTATTGATGGAAATGTACATTGCTCCAACCACTATGGAAAACAATATGGAGGTTTCCTCCAAAATTAAAAATTAAATTTACCACATGATCCAGCAATTCCATTTCTGGATATATACCCAAAGCAAATGCAAATAAGATTCAACAAGATACATGCCCTTCCATATTTATTTCAGTATTATTCACAATAGTCAAGGTACTGAAACAACACAAATGTCCATAAATGTATGAATGGATAAAAAAGATGTGGAACACATATACAATGAAAAATAATATTCAGTTATGAAAAAGGAACATGGATGGACCTGAGCACATTATACTAATAAGTCAAAGAAAGACAGATACTGTATGATATCACTTATATGGAGAACCTAAAAAACTTAAACCTGTACAAAACAGAGTAAAATGGTGATTACCAGGAGATGATGGGAATGGATTGAAGGTGTTTAAGAGTACAAACTTAGAGCAAGTAGTGAATAAGCCATAGATGTTTAATTCACAGTATAATGGATATAGATAATCATATGGTACTATAATTGTGTATGTGATAATTCTTACTAGATCAGCAATCATATCACAATATATAACTGTATCAAAGTATATGCTATATGCCTTAAACTTACACAGTGTTACACATCAAATTTATTCAATAGAAATGTGTTTTCTTTCTGATATTGTGGGACTTAATGGCCTTTTAAATTTTGTAATTCATTGTGACTTCTGTCTCATTCTAGATAACTGTTTACCTTCCTACCTAATTTTGTATTTGTAACTTTTAAACCATAGACCCCACAAAGCCTGGAGGCAAACAGAAAGTTCTCCCTTAATCCTTATCTCCCCTCCTAGAACCCTGTCTCCTTGGGTTTCAAGTTTCCTTTCACCTCCTACTCCTGCTCCTTTGAGATTCCTTCCTTCCTGGACAAACCACTTATTGTGAACATGTGACCCCTAGCAGATAGAGAGCCCTAAATAATTTTAAAACATAGACTTCTGACCATCCACAGAGTCACCAAAAGGATGTCTAGGACATGGGAGAGGGATAGGAGAGTCTATCACAGAAATGTCTGTTCTCAGTGTGTGCCAGGAAGAAGCTGGATACCTGGTGTGCCAGGAAGTGCACAATAGACAGGGGAGGGCAATAGATCTCTCCTACTCGGTGTGCTAGACTGGAGGCCTTGACTCTGGACTTAAAGCCCTCCTTGTGAGGCCAGCCTTCAGGAGTAAGCGTGGGGGAAGAGGCTTAATGTCCTATAGTCAGGGGTGGTAGCTGAGTTCAGTTCAGTTCAGTCACTCAGTCGTGTCCCACTCTTTGCGACTCCATGGACTGCAGCACTCCAGGCCTCCCTGTCTATCACCAACTCCCAGAGTTTGCTCAAACTCATGTCCATTGAGTCGGTGATGCCATGCAACCATCTCATCCTCTGTTGTCACCTTCTCCTCTTGCCTTCAAACTTTCCCGATATCAGGGTCTTTTCAAATGAGCCAGCTCTTCGCATCAGGTGGCCAAAATATTGGAACTTCAGCTTCAACATCAGTCCTTCCAATGAACACCCAGGACTGATTTCCTTTAGGATGGACTGGTTGGATCTCCTTGCTGTCTAAGGGACTCTCGTGAGTCTTCTCCAACACCACAGTTCAAAAGCATCAGTTCTTCAGCACTCAGTGTTTTTTATAGTCCAAGTCTCACATCCATACATGACTACTGGAGAACCACAGCCTTGACTAGACAGACCTTTGTTGACAAAGTGATGTCTCTGCTTTTTAATATGCTGTCTAGGTTAGTTATAACTTTCTTTCCAAGGAGTAAGTGTCTTTTAATTTCATGGCTGCAGTCACCATCAGCAGTGATTTTGGAGCCCCCCAAAATAAAGTCTGTCACTGTTTCCCCATCTATTTCCCATGGAGTGATGGGACTGGATGCCATGATCTGTGTTTACTGAATGTTGAGCTTTAAGCCAACTTTTTCACTCTCCTCTTTCACTTTCATCAAGAGGCTGTTTAGTTCTTCTTCACTTTCTGCCATAAGGGTGGTGTCATCTGTGCATCTGAGGTTATTGATATTTCTCCCAGCAATCTCGATTCCAGCTTGTATTTCTTCCAGTCCAGCGTTCCTCATGATGTACTCTGCATACAAGTTAAATAAGCGGGGTGACAATATACAGCCTTGATGTATTCCTTTTTCTTTCTGGAATCAGTCTGTTGTTCCATGTCTAGTTCTAACTGTTGCTTCCTGACCTGCATACAGATTTCTCAAGAGGCAGGTCAGGTAGTCTGGTATTCCCATCTCTTGAAGAATTTTCCAGAGTTTGTTGTGATCCACACAGTCAAAGGCTTTGGCGTAGTCAATAAATCAGAAAGAGATGTTTTTATGGAACTCTCTTGCTTTTTCAAATTTAAATTTATTTATTTTAATTGGAGGCTAATTACTTTACAATATTGTATTAGTTTTGCTATACATCAACATGATGATCCAGTGGATGATGGCAATTTGATCTCTGGTTGCTCTGCCTTTTCTAAATCCAGTTTGAACATCTGGAAGCTCATGGTTCATGTATTGCCAAAGCCTGGCTTGGAGAATTTTGAGCATTACTTTACTAGTGTGTGAGATGAGTGCAATTGTGTGGTAGTTTGAGCATTCTTTGGCATTGCCTTTCTTTGGAATTGGAATGAAAACTGACCTTTTCCAGTCCTGTGGCCACTGCTGAGTTTTCCAAATTTGCTGGCATATTGA
>SJYX01020223.1:41892-84675 GCA_006410675.1 Oreotragus oreotragus
GATGTTGGCAATTTGATCTCTGGTTCCTCTGCCTGTTCTAAAACCAGCTTGAACATCAGGGAGATCACGGTTCACATATTGCTGAAGCCTGGCTTGGAGAATTTTGAGCATTACTTTACTAGCGTGTGAGATGAGTGCAATTGTGTGGTAGTTTGAGCATTCTTTGGCATTGCCTTTCTTTGGAATTGGAATGAAAACTGACCTTTTCCAGTCCTGTGGCCACTGCTGCATTTTCCAAATTTGCTGGCATATTGAGTGCAGCACTTTCACAGCATCATCTTTCAGGATTTGAAGTAGCTCCACTGGAATTCCATCACCTCCACTAGCTTTGTTTGTACTGATGTTTTCTAAGGCCCACTTGACTTCCCATTCCAGGATGTCTGGCTCTAGGTGAGTGATCACACCATCGTGATTATCTGGGTCGTGAAGATCTTTTTTGTACAGTTCTTCTGTGTATTCTTGCCACCTCTTCTTAACATCGTCTGCTATTGGAGTTTGGCAAAGACATCCTGATTTTAGGAAGAGAAAGATGATTGGTCGAGGGCTACTCGTGGAAGGAGATAAAGAAATTTGCTGGATGAGAGCCTTGAGGGTCTCAGGACAATGATGCTGCCTAGTCTGCTGAGCCAGTGAGAACCGGTTGAGCCAAAGTACACACTGCAGTGAGCAGCGTAAGCCCCTCAGAGGAGACACCCCCACACAAACACACACAAGAATTTCCCACTAAGTATTTATTCATGAACAATAGTGGTGATTGCAAACAACCCTTCCAAATTTTCTCTTAAAATGGTTGCATGATTATTGTCAAAAAAAATTTATTGAACTCCAACTGAACCCAGAAGTGTAGCCTTTCTCAGTTCTTAGGGATAGACTTGACACATTAGAGTCATTTCCTAAGGGCTTCCCTGATGGCTCAGTGGTAAAGAATCCACCTGCCAGTGCAGGAGGCACAGGTCTGATCTCTGAGTGGGGAAGATCCCCTAGAGAAGGAGATGGAAACCCACTCCAGTATCCTTGCCTGGGAAATTCCGCGGACAGAGGAGCCTGGCGGGCTACAGTCTGAGGTCACAAAGCACTGGATACGGCTTAGAGACTAAACAACAACAAAAAACATCAAGTCGTTTCCTGATACTTGACTAGAGAAGTTTTAATTCACCCAGTTCAGTTCAGCCACTCAGTCGTGCCCGACTCTTTGTGACCCCATGAACCACAGCACACCAGACCTCCCTGTCCATCACCAACTCCCAGAATTTACCCAAACCCATGTCCATTGAGTCGGTGAGACAATCTAACCATCTCATCCTCTGTCATCCCCTTCTCTTCCTGCCTTCAATCTTTCTCAACATCAGGGTCTTTTCAAATGAGTCAGCTCTTTGCATGAGGTGGCCAAAATATTGGAGTTTCAGCTTCAGCATCAGTCCTTCCAATGAACACCCAGGACTGATCTCCTTTAGGATCTCCTTGCAGTCCAAGGGACTCTTAAGAGTCTTCTCCAACACCACAGTTCAAAAGCATCAATTCTTCTGTGCTCAGCTTTCTTTATAGTCCAACTCTCGCATCCATACATGACTACTGGAAAAAACCATAGCCTTGACTAGACGGACCTTTGTTGACAAAGTAATGACTCCGCTTTTTAATGTGCTCTCTAGGTTGGTCATAACTTTCCTTCCAAGGAGTAAGCGTCTTTTAATTTCATGGCTGCAATCACCATCTGCAATCATTTTGGAGCTTCCAAAAATTAAGTCTGCCACTGTTTCCACTGTTCCCCCATCTATCTGCCATGAAGTGATGGGACTAGAAATATTCAAAATGCCAATTTTGAGAAACATGTGATACAGTAAAATATGTTGTTTGTTGCTACAAATAAACCACCTAAAAATGTAGTGACTGGAAACAATGATTATTTACTTAGCTTATAAGCCTGCAGTTGGTTCAAAATCTTCCTAAGACAGGCTCATCTCTGCTGTGTGCTAAGTCACTACAGTCGTGTCCAACTCTTTGCAACACCATGGACCATAGCCCACCAGGCTACTCTGTCCAGGCAAGAATACTGGAGTGGGTGGTCATTTCTTCCTCCAGGGGATCATCCCAAGCCAGGGGTTGAGGCCACATTTCTTATATCTCCTGCATTGGCAGGTGGGTTCTTCACCACTGGCGCCACCTGGGAAGCCCCTTCTGTATGAGGTGTCAGCTAATACTCTCCACTTCTCAGACGACTGGGAGGCTGATGCTGGCGCTTGGCTGGAAATTTATCTGAGGTTGTGGGTTATTCTTCTGCACATAGATATCTTCAGCTGGGCCTCTCTTTAGCCACTTGGGCTTCCTCACTACATGATAGTTGGATTTCAGGAGCAATACTCCCAAGTCAATGAATTTTATGACATAGCCTTGGAAGTCATAGTCATAGGTTTACCTAGATCAGATTCAAAAGCAGGAAAGGGACATGGATTCCCTACCTCTCAATGGAACAGTTGTCAACATCATATTGTGAGCAGAGCATGTGAAATAGGAGATATTGTTGTAGTCGTTGGATATTATAAAGGAGAAATACAGCTAAATACAAATTTTTTAAGTTAAGTTTGTTTAAACTTAAGATGAATATCATACTTGAATACATGTGGTCTGCTAAAAGTGATATGGTGTTATTAATTCTACTTTGGGTACCTTATCAATTTACCAGTTCCTTCTTCTACTCCATTTCCCTAAGGGTCTCAAATCTTCTTAATATCAATTATAGAAGCTTCACTGTCTCTGCCCCTCAAGGTGGCCTTCTAACAATCATGGCTTATGGTGTCATGTTTTCCTTCCCTCATCATTATCTCCTTGATTCTTAACTTGAACCTCATCTTGAATCTATCAAGTAACTATTATAATAAATTGATATATATTATAGAAAACTGAGATAAAGATATAGATTTTAACTAATTAATTTTAAAAGAATACTAAATTATAATTCCTATGCAAAAATAAAATGGATATGTGTCCAAGTTCTTATTTAACTCATTAAAATAACAAAAGAACCATTGCAATGTTATAACAGACTCAAAGAACTCAAAGGCACACACGTTTATGGTAGAAATGCTGAAACAAAATTAGAAATGGATGCAAATAGGCAAAACTGCTCAATATCCATAGGGTCATCAATTGCATCCCAAGGAACATAATTGCATTTTCTTAGCCAGAATCTATTCCTATTTCTATCAAGTTCTGCAAGTTAGCTTCGTGTCTCTACTGAGTTATAAAAGAACATAATCAACAATAAAGACACACTTCCCCTGTAGGATTACATAATCTCCAAAGGCTCTTGTATTTCATTGAAAGGCTATTCAATAATTTCCTCTATCCATTTCAAAATTTTCTACAGTCTTCCCAACTCTGAAAGTATCACCATGATTGACTTGACCAATCAGGGCCCATTGTTTTTTTTTTTTTAGTGGTTGAAATAGTAAGACTATAAAATCAGATAGAAGGAGTGAAAGGAACAAGCAACAAAGTGTAAATTAAAGGTGTAAATTTGCTGATGGATTTTTTCATCGAAATGGAATCTTTACATTTCAACTTCTTTATTCAAAAACAGGAAGGCTTGCCTGACTTATATTATTTCCCACCAAGACAGTACTCTCGAAAACGCATGCCCAGGACAGTACAGTCCAGTGCATTTAGCGAGAAGAGCACAATTCCAACAGATGAGCTTCCAGGTGGTTATCAGTCCTTGTAGATGGCCATTTTCCATCCATGCCCAGAAACAAACAGGAGACCATTGTGGGAACTCCCAACTCAACTGTTCAGGACTTAAGATGAACTTCTCTGCAAAAGCCAAGTCCTACATAAACAAGACTTCTGGGTGGTCATCCTGGCAGCATGACCCTATGATTCACTGAAGCGCAGAGCATTAGAGATGACAGAGACACAAATGACCCCGACAAGGTTCAAATTAGAGTGAATCCAGGAGCAGTAACAAATCCAAAGAGCAGCTAAAGCTGAATATTATTTTGTCCAAAGTCAAACTACTCTCTCAGCAGGGAACACATCCCATCAACAACATCTCTTCATTTTATTGGACTTGACACCAAACCAGATTTCCTCGTTCAAATCTTTGTTATGCTTAGACTCCAAAGCCAGAATTAACATGCAGCGTTTGTCCTATTTATTCCTGACTCTCTCTCTGAGAACTAAAATATTTGGATTACATTACCCATGACAATGAGAGTTCTGGTGGTAAAAACATAATCACATTCAGTTCCCAAACTCATTACATACAGTTTTGAAGTCATGCATAAAATTTTGTTAATGCATTGGTCTTTGTTTTCTTCACATGCTTTTTTGCAATTTGTTTTATCCTCATAATGAACCCTAAGATAATTAAAACAGGTACTATCATCTTGTATAATTGAAAATGAAACTGAGGCATAGCAACTTTCAATTTGTTTTTCTTATCATACAGCATTGTGACAATGAATGCTTAGGCAAAAATCGTATGTACACATCACAGGGACTAGAAATAAATATTTAGACACAAAAACTTGCTCATAGATTCTATGAATAATAAGGGACAAGTTTAGAGCACAGCTGGGGAAAAGAGATAGTGTCTCCCAGATGTTTTAGCATACATTTCATGTCTTAAAAAGATTTGTTTGGGTTTGGTTTGGTTTGGGCTTTTGTGTGTGTGTGTAGTTTGGGATTTTCAATGGGAGCGGTTTGACCTTGGATATAAAGATAAGTTGAGATGAAAGCCAACTTCTACAGCATAAAGAGGGATGAATTTGTTGATTTCCCACCATAGTTGCCCTTTAAAGAGCTTTTAAAATGGAAGAGAGTTCTGTGACTATCTGAAGAATGCATGTGGGGAGTGAAGGAAATACATTTCCTTTTTGCAGAATAATAATAAAGATACACTATTGCGAATGGAGTATAATCAATACTGACCAGAGTGGAAGTCTTCCTCAAATATGACTTTGCTATACGGCACTTCAGTGAACACAAGTCATGCTATGATGAGAACACTCTTAGAATAAGAATCTAAGAAGTTGAAGGAAATATTTTCCTGTTGACTTTTTTGTCATAGAAAATTCGTTATGACCCCCCTAAGCAAAACCTCATCAATAGAGGCTACTGACTTAGATATAAGTCAACTACTAAATCCAATAAATATTTCTTATTGACCTATAGCAAACTTCGTCACCACAGAATACATATATAGAAATAAAGTCAAGTGTCTTTTGGTTTTCTTCCAAAGTAAAAAAAAAAAAAAAACAACTTTAACATGCAATACATTCAGGACAAAAAAAAAGTTTCGAAAAGCAATTGGTTTTTGTTTGTCCCTTAAATGAAGCGAGACTTTTCAACAAGGCAGTACTACGCAGTGCGTGCGTGCTCAGTCACGTCTGACTCTTTTGCAACCCCATGGACTCTAGCTACCAGGTTCCTCTGTCCATGAGATTTCCCAGGCAAGAATACTGGAGTGGGCTGGCATTTCCTCAGCCAGGGCATCTTCCTGACTCAAGGATCGAACCCGCTTCTCTTGTGTCTCTTGCATTCACACATGGATTCTTAACCACTGCACTCTGGGCTCTTGATATCTATATATTTTCACATCCTAAATGCCTATGGTAGAATGACACTGTCCTTGTAACAAGGCTAATGACAGATAAATATCAGGCATTTTTTTTCATCACTTAAAAAAATCAATTACTGTAAGTTTCCTCTCTGTCTTAAAATCTGAAGATTAATGAATCTTCAAAAATAGATTTGGACAGGAAAAGCCCATCAAGAGAACACCATTCAGGTAAGTTCAAGAAAGCTTTGTTTCTGATGTCAATGGTGGATTTTTCCATTCTGTTTTGACTGCCTAAAAATTGAATATTGAAAAAAAAAATGTGAAAGAAGTTTCTAGTCAAGGAGTTTTAACCAATTCTGTAGTAGTTGTGGAAAGTAAGAATATTCTTTACTACCAAATAAGGAATTGATGATCCATCCAAATGCACAAAAATCCTTTGATGATAAAAGCAAAGTCAATACAATTTGATTTCTTTTTTCCAAAGTGAGCCTCCACCCTAAATTTCCATCTGAAATACTTAATTTGGCAAGGGGACAGTAGCATAAAAATGAGTTTTGTTCATGAATTATATTTTTTCCTGTTCTTCATGACATTTATGTTTGCCAAATATAAATGACCACGCATGTATTAAGTAACAAAGGTGTCTTTCCTTTCCAGTAGCACACATTTTATTAATAAGGTTTTGTCTCAATAGTCGGAGTAAAAGAAAAATTTTCAACTGGTTTTTGGAAATAAATAGCGTAGCCCATCTGAGGTAAATTATCTGTTTCTAAGTTCCAGTTATTGGTTTTTTTTTTTTTTTTTTAAAGCATCTCAGGAGGTTATATGCCAAAAAAAACAAAAGTCATTTCTTGGAAGAAATAATTTACCTCAGGTGGAAAAAGAGCAAAGGTATGGCCCTTGACCTTGCAAAATCTCTAAGGAAGGTTTGGGAACTCAGTTATTCCATAGATCCCACTGATCCAATGGGGCTTCCCTGGTTTCTCAGATGGTAAACAATCTGCCTGCAATGCAGGAGACCCAGATTCGATCCTTGGGTCAGAAAGATCCCCTGAAGAAAACTGGCTATCTACTCCAGTATTCTTGCCTGGAGAATTCCACGGACAGAGGAGCCTGGCAGGCTACAGTCCATGGGGTTGCAAAGAATTGGACATGACTGAATCACTAACACTACAGATATACGTATAGTCCAATACTGAAACCTAAATGTAAGGTCTACAGACATTGTGTTATACTTAGTATTCCATTTCTAGGCTTTTCTGATTGTAAATGGGCTATTTAAAAGGTGTTATCCTAGCAGCCATTTACTCTCACACCAGAGAATAAGGATTTCATTTTTTGAACTGGGAGGTAGGTGATGTTACCACACACTCCCAACACTCAATATGGGCACATTTTACCAGTTTACCTACATTTCTGATCTTTCTGGAGGCATTCAGACACAGAGATGAGATGCAGCTTGTTCAGGGATATTCACTAGTATGGCAAGTTTAAAAATTTGTCTCATTTAGTTCTCATTCTAGGCATAGATTCTCTGAAGTAACTACCCTTGAGTCAAGAAATCTGAAACTCCAATTTCTACCTGGAGGTGGGTGCTTCCTGAATATTGTGTTAATAACCGTCATTACGGTGCTTGTACTCAGTGCACCGCTCCCCACGTGTATTTTCGCTTCAGTTCAGATTCTCACGTCCGGGTTTAATGACAGCTATGAAGCATGTGTGAGCAGCACTGATCGGCATGAGCTCTTTTACAGCTGTGCTATTGGTGGCATCAGGTACACTGAAGCTCTGGTTTTTTCTTCCCTTTCATACTCATCTCTGATCCTTAAACCTTGGTTCTACACCATGAGCAGATATTTCATCTAGGACTCCAAATTCTAGATTTGGGGAAGGTTAATAGGAGAAACAGGGTGCAGTTTTTCTTCATCCCTTTGCCAAATGTTCCCCAATAAGAGCATTTCTAACTGGCTTAAAGGAGGTGTTCAAAACAGAGATGTCTTAGATGAACATCTAAATAGCACTTCAAGCTCCTTCTCCATGAAGAGAGGAATAAATAGATCTAAACAGTAAAACTGTGACTTTCGGTGTACGTGAAGGATCTGAATCTGTTGGGCTCATCATTTCAAAAGTATAACTATACAGATTTGACTTAAGAAGTGGAAAGCTTAAATGCAAATGTGTGTGGAAGCTGAAGTTAGAATAATGAAATTCTCTGACAACTTGAACTATGAATAGGTTTGGGTGACTGGGGATGAAGGAGTTAAGATAAAGATGCGTTGCCTTTAGCATTTATTACTTTGGGTCTAATAATCCCAGTCTAAACTGAATTTGCCTCTTGATGTGGATGAATCAGAGAGAGTCCAGTATATCTGTGGGAGGTTTACAGAAGGCTTAGGAGGCTTAGGAGAGCTCCTGACGATGAAAAATCACCCACAGAGGAAAGTTAAAAGATTTGAAGTTGGTTCAAGAAAATTGTCCCAAGAAGAGCAGGTAAAATCAAATATGGCAGGATCTGTGCTACTTGTATGTTCTATGACCAAGCCTTAGGCAATTTTACTGGAATCTGATGGAGTGACCCAAACTTTCATGGAAAAAATTTTCCTAGGAAAGAAATTTTCCTACCAAACCTCTGCATGGAGAGTACAAAAGAGGATGACATGACCCATGGAAATCAAAGTTAAAGAGAGGGAAATTCATCATTTCTGGGGTGTGTCTTCAACACATGGACTTCAGAGGAAAACAGTGACCATTAGCTGGGCCATGTTTTGGATGCTTTGGGACCACTTCTACAGAAAAGCTGTGTAGGACAATCTTGCTAATGGCAGCAGCAATAAGAAATGATAGGTTATAGTGGCATTGACAGTAGCTTGTAGGGCTTTCAGATACATCAGACATCTTGATCTTTGATGACTATTTGAAGTCACTGAAGGAAAAGAGGAGAATGGACATGCGTGATAAATATCGGCACTGAGCTTTTGAGTACTCACAAGTCATCCTTTGGAGACTTGCAGAAGTATTTAGGAGGGACAATGAAGGTTCCTGTAGGTTTGAAATATAATGGGGGTGGGGGGGGAACATTAGAGAAATACTCAGGGAGACTTACTAGTGACACATAGTCTTGCTCTAAAACCTGCATGGTAGAAAACACATGTTATATCTACAAAGGGCCACCTATTGTTGGTCAGATGCATATGTAGCAAATGTTATGAGCCGGTTCATTTAACTCCTGTTTCTAACTCTTTCATTCCTGCTTAACCAAATTTTAAGATAAAATTTGCATTCTCGTTTGCTTTTAGAAGGTGACTTTCTGAATGAGACTCACAGAATTCTTTTCAAGTGAGAATGACAAACTTTGTGAGAAGAAAGTTTGCTCTTTTATACTTGCTCTCCTCTTTCTGTCTGGAATGAGGATGTAATGGCTGGAGTTGTTGAAGCTATTTTGTGACCATGAGGTCAAATGCAATACCAGATAATCAAAAAAGCCTGGCTCCTTAAAGCCATCATGGACACCTACAGAAACACTGGGCTGTCAGTTTCTGGACTTAGGTAGGGGCATATGGGAAAATCTTTTACTATTTGTTTGGGTTTTTGTCCATTTGTAGCTTATTGGATTCTAAACAAGTATACTTTGGAACATACTCTGCTATTATAAATAAACTGTCTCCTCTTCCATAACTGATACAAATCTAAATTTATTCTTTTTCAATTAGGCAAAAAATGACCTAAAAAATAGCCCCCAATATTTGCTTGCATATGGGAAAATCTTTTACTATTTGTTTGGGTTTTTGTCCATTTGTAGCTTATTGGATTCTAAACAAGTATACTTTGGAACATACTCTGCTATTATAAATAAACTGTCTCCTCTTCCATAACTGATACAAATCTAAATTTATTCTTTTTCAATTAGGCAAAAAATGACCTAAAAAATAGCCCCCAATATTTGCTTGATCATCCTGTTGGCACAGAACAAAGATGAAATACTCATCAATTACTTGGAATCCTGGAAGGGAACACGTTAATTTGAAAGACAGAACACCATATTAGCATTTATTGCCTTTTTTTTTTTCTTTTTATAGCATGGCAATAGACATGGGGATAAAAATATCCTAACATATTAACTGATTGGCACTTGGTAAATGTTATTTTTTATCCCTTATCTAAGTTATGAACAGGAATAAGGGAATTAAAATTCCATGGTGGTAGTGACATTAAATTAGAAGCATCAAAAATAGAGATCTTTGAATACCCCAGTTGTCAGTTCATGTTGGTCAGTAACTTTCTGTTTTCACATTCATTATTTGCTATTGATCATCAAAGGTGTTTATTTACATGTACCCATGAAAATATGTAGGTATCTGTGCAAAAAGCCTTGGAAATTAAGTATAGAGAAAAAGTGTAAGCTAAATTGGGGACCAGTAGCCTGCAACTTGGCAAATAGGCCACATCTAAACTGGGGCTGGATACGAACTTGAGCAAACTCTGGGAGGTAGCGGAGGAGAGGGAAGCCCAGCATCGGGGAAGTCCATGGCATCCCAAAGAGTCAGACACTACTTAGCAACTGAACAACAATCTGGAGTTGCAGATTTTCCAGATTATATAATTATCTCTAAGTAGGAAGGGTTCTGTTTATTCACTTTAGCCCCTCTCCTGGCCCACTGGGTATAAAACAGAGTAGCAACATTCAGACAAGTATGTTACACAGAAAAAATAGAACTTATTGCAGTTCTATTTTTTAATTTCAGGAACGCCATCAAATATCCATTCAGCACAGATAAAAGAGGGAAGTGAAAGGAAAGGAGAAAGCACATCCAGAAGTGAGGGAGCCTGACTCTGCAGTGGAAAGAGTGTCTGCACCTTGTACGCGCCACACACTCTGATTAGGATAATATGATCCAGATGGCCACTCCAGGAAGATTCCTTTCATGAGGAACGTTCTGGGTGGGGTGGATTATTGCGATCAATGGAATAAACTGCAGCTGGATGAACTCTAGGTTACCTTTGAGAATTGCTAAATTAATGATGATTACATAGATTCTGACAAATCTCCCAGGAATTTTTCTAAGATGGCTGGCAAAAAAAGGAAAATTGTGTAGGGGCTAGATCCTTGCATAGCCAGAAGGAGCAGCCTCTTAGAGATCCTTAGACAATCCAGGAGAGTTTGATAGGGCAGGGCTCATGAACAATGCTGATTTTTAGCAGGTAAGCCCTGATACAGCTGTCCGGGTTGTTTATAGCCAGCGCTGATCCTGACTGGTTGAGGCACATCGCATACCAATTGATAAATATTTTGAATATCGCCCCTGCCTTTTTGGCAGGAGTTGTTGGCATTAATTAGAATCCCTTGACAGGCAAAAGATTGAGTCAATAGACTAAAGGCATCTAAGACAGAGTCAGAATGGGAAATGAGTTTCATCCATCAAATGCCTGAGGAACATTTACTGTGCACTCAGCTCTATGGCAGGGGGCTAGGTATTTGCTCAATAATACCTCATTTTGTTTGACTCAAGACCTTGAGCTCACTGATGCCAGAACCACTCAGATGCACTCTGATATTATTTCTCTGAATGAACCTAAATCAGTTCATATACTTGGTATTTATGTATTGAGCCCTTCCTGATTGTCTGACAGTCAACCAGGGACTAGAGTTCAATGAATTAGTTGTACCATGACGGGTAGCATTAATTCTTTTAAACCAGGGGTACCCAACGCCCTGGGCCACAGACTGGTGCTGATCCATGGCCTGTAAGGAACTGGGCTGCACAGCAGTGGTGGCTGAGCAAGCAAAGCTTTGTCTGTATTTACAGCTATTCCCCACTACTTACATTACTGCCTGAGCTCCTCCTTCCATCAGATCAGCAGCAGCATAATAAATGCAATGCACTTGAATCACCCCAAAACACCCCACTCCACCCCCCAAGTCTCTGGAAAAATTATCTTCCATGAAACTGGTCCCTGGTGCCAAAAAGTTTGGGGACTGCTGTTTTAAGCCATGACATTTTAGAATATTCAGCAAAAATTCACTTAACTAAATAGGCATCTTAGGTGTGTGTCTCAGGAGTTTTTAGTCTCCTATCAAGAAAGAGAAAACCAAAGGGTTATAGACAGACACAATTTTCCACATGAGAAACTGTGAAGAGACTTTGGGCAGACTCTAAAGGATACTCTTGATGTGGTCACTTTGGAAAAAAAGTGCAATAGATGCCATGAAATTGAAAGTGAAAGTCGCTCAGTCATGTCCAACTCTTTGTGACCCCATGGACTATACAGTCCGTGGAATTCTCCAGGCCAGAATACTGGAGTGGGTAGCCTTTCCCTTCTCCAGGGGATCTTCCCAACCCAGAAATCGAACTGAGGTCTCCTGCATTGCTGGCAAATTCTTTACCAACTGAGCTATCAGGGAATATAAAAAATAAGAAGCAATTCTAAAAATAGAAAGGTGAGGGAATCTGAGACACTACATTTACAGATGATTTTAAAAATTGGACAGAATATAATGCTCCAAAAATCATTTTTCACCTTTGCATTTATGGTTTGTTTTTATGAAATATTCTTTGCTAAGTCAGAAGAAGGCATCTGTGGGAAAGTGTGAAAAAGAGAGATAAAGTGAAACAGGAAAGGAAATGAAAGGGTGGCCATGCAAGATTACAAAGGCAACTTTGAAAGTATGTTCAAAGATGAATAAAGGCAGGTGCACAACACTTTCTGCAGCTGCTGGCCTAACTGCACCTTGTCAAACTAAGATATGTTACTTGGCTTCAGAAGAAAACAAAAAAAGTTTTTCTGAATTCACAAAGCAACTAGGGAGCAAGGTATGCTAAAGCTGGAAGGGGAAGGAGGAAGGGAAGACTATGGAAGCAAGATGAGAATAATGGAAGGAAGAGTGGGAAGAGTGAGGAGGAACTTAGGGATAGGCGTCTGAATTGTATTATTGTTGAGATATAATTGCTGAGTTTTACAAATATTCTAAGACAGTTTTTGAATTCCAGAGTTAAAGTCGTCCTATACCAGGGAACTGTATAAGATATTCTGCAATTGGGCATATTTGTTAGATTCAAACATGAATAACAATGTAAACACTACCCAATATGAAAACAAAAATCAGGGACTTCCCTGGTGGTGCAGGGGTTAAGACTCCATGCTTCCAATGCCTGGGTCATGAGTTCAATTCCTGGTAGGGGAACTAAAGTCCCACATGCTGCATTGTGCAATGGAAAATCAGAATATAAAAATTCAAATTACACGGTCAGTTATATTTTACATGGTATTTCACTTCAGCAAAGAAATGCTATGCCCTCAAGAAGAATCTTGATCCTCAATGCCTGCATAACCACAAATCTCTAGACTAGTTTCTCATAGAACCAAGTTTTCAATACATAAGGATTTGTGACTGAGTATTTATAGCACCCAAGATCTGGCTGACTGGTAACTTATTCAGTTTTTCAGTTTTCATTCTATTAGTTTGTATGTTAAATCTGATCTAATAACACATATGTCTGAGAGATTAAAAACTACAGGATACTCACCAAAGGTAAATCAGCATGTATCTACCACATGGTTCTGACTTGATCTGCCATGCCTCTAGTGTTAATGGATGAATTTCTATAGAAAATATTGGTATTTTAGAAAATTCAGCTGGTGAGAAAATACTGATGAGCAACTAAAATGCAATAGCAAAGATTGTGGTGTAGAAACCCTGATGAAAATGTCATAAACCAAAATTTCTATGATTCCATGATACTAACTGCCTGAGCATGAAAAGAACCCCACCCTCCAAAAATTAAAAAACAGAAACACACCTTGAGGTAATTGTCCAGCTACTTAGATAGGTAAACATAGTGAAGATATCTGAAATGTCACTTGAAATATGATTCTTTTTCTCACTCAAATAATCTTGAAGGCTTTAAGCTTAGTTTAAAGTTTATGATTTTTCTTATATTGATATTTCTGCTCATTTACTATTGTAAACAACAGAAGCAAATAATAAAAACTAAATAGTTCAGTGTAAGTCTCTTCTTCCCTAACTTTATAAAAACATTATGGTTTAAGGATACATTCGTTTGCTTGATTTAAGCAAGTCTTTAATGTCTTAGATTTAGCTAACAGGCATGAAACCTACAGCATACACCCAGCAAATGAAGACAGATGTGAGTGAAGGAAAAACTCTTTCATGGTTCTCATAAAAGCTCTCAAGTTGCAGCCGGCGGTATTTTCTCCTTAAAAGGTATCAAGAAGTTACAATTACAAAACTTTGCATAGTGGAAAGCTGCATAATTCTCCCCACCAGCAGCTGTAAAATATTCCCATCATTTTCTTTCTCTTTTGATAATCTCTAGTTTGCCAACGCATTCAATTTCCATAGAGATTTTTTTTTCCTTGTACTGTTTCAAATCACAAACTGTACACGTAGGGAAGTTTAGGACCATGACATTTTCTTTTTAAAAGTTTTGTTACCAAACAGAATATATGAACGGCAGTGAATCACTGGAGTTTTCCAACATGTCCCGAGGCTTTGGTGATGGGGACACAAAGTTGATCGTATAACTGCTTTTAATTTGAAATAATTGCATCCTTGTTTCACAATAGTTTTCTCCGGAACCTTTGCTCTGGCTCTCAACCGATGAGATGTTTGAGACCCACAGTCCTTCTCCAGGCCCCTGTCATGAGAAGGTCACTAATGAGGAAACAGAATTCGAACAGAGCGTGGGACCCTGACCTGGTTGTGTACTTATCTGTGTCTTTATTTGCACAGATCTATTTTCTATGGGTTATGTAACTAG
The DNA here is from genome assembly GCA_006410675.1 of Oreotragus oreotragus. NCBI lineage: Eukaryota > Metazoa > Chordata > Mammalia > Artiodactyla > Bovidae > Oreotragus > Oreotragus oreotragus. The sequence continues at coordinate 56,227 of SJYX01020223.1, forward strand.
ATGATAGTCAGTGAACTCCCCAATTTGCATCTTCCCTTTTTCTGTCTCCCAGAAACTTTCTGGATGGATTAAAACGAAAGTAACAACAGGCATGATCACGTGATGGTGAAGTCAGAGGACGATATTAAGGAAGGAGCATAGAGTAAATCCGAAGTCCTCTATAAAAATGAATTAATCCAGTATGTACAGTCAATTCCTGATTTAAAATGCAGGATATACGCTGCCCTTTTATCTTCATAATCCTCAACTACTATAAAATCATGGCTAATCTACAAATTGTATTCACCCTCTTCAACTAGGTCACTCAGAAAGCAAGTTTGAAGATGATAGTTAATGGGCACCTAATCTTCTCTGTCTGCCTCTATCTGATACCATCAGCTCCAGTGAAAGAAGATGGATTGTAAGTCACGAAATGAATGGACAAAGTCATAGCTTCTTCTCTTGCCAATTTCAGAGAATTTAAGTAGATGGTGTTGGGTGGAAGCAGGGGAATGCAGTGAGCAACAGAGTGACGCTTGAGACTGGGAAGGAGAGACAAGGGAGCTCTTTTAAGCAAAGCAGCAAAAAGTACATACCATAGCCATGATTTATCTCGGCTCACAACCCAAGTACCAGAACCTATAAGCCCACGTGCCCGCATAACTCCATATAGCCCATCACCCCCCTGCCACCCTCTTTTAGACTTCTGTAGCCTGGGGCATCCAAGAGCTTGGTAGGGGCTCTTCTCCTTTCGCTCTGGGGTCTGATGGGGAAAGGGCTGCTGGAGTGGGCAACAGCTCCTTCCACCCAGGACTACTAAAATATCCAGAAAGGGAGTTGCACATTCTATCATCAAGCTTTTCTCAGAAACAGAGGCAAGGAGGGAAGAGTAAAGAGTTAAGGAGGTGGGTCTGTGGTGTCTGAATTGGAGGTGCTCCTAAATGTGAGCACAGAACAAACCACCCACAGCTGGCCTTGACCTGCAAGAATCAAGTATATTCTTTGAAAGAAGCAATGCTTATTTCTAATATGTAGCTTTTTTAAAAAAAGGGAATGGAAAAAGGGAGTGCTTCTTTATTGAATCCATCTAGAAGAATATCATTTCACCTACTTCTCTCTCCAACTGATTGACTTTTTTTTTTTTTTTACTTGTAAGAAGCTTATTGTTCAGTTGCTAAGTCATGTCTGACTCTTTGTGACCCTATAGACTACAACACTCCAGATTTCCCTGTCTTTCACTATCTCCCAGGGTTTACTCAGATTCATGTCCATTGAGTCAATATTGCCATCCAACCATCTCATCCTCTGCCCTATAGTTCCTTGCTTTAAATATGGTCCTCATTCCACCCCTTTCTGATACCCTTTTTCACACTATTCACAGTATACAACACAAAGGAGATAACTGATGGAGTAGGACTCTCAAAAATGTGATTTGCCAGAGTCAGAAAGGCAAAGGAGCCTTCAGAGCTTATCTTCAAGCTCTGCCGTGTCTGTCTCTGAATCTCCTTTTGTCACGTGGTACGTGGGTTGAGAAGGCAATGGCACCCCACTCCAGTACTCTTGCCTGGAAAATCCTATGGACAGAGGAGCCTGGTGGGCTGCAGTTCATGGGGTCGCTAATAGTCAGATACGACTGAGAGACTTCACTTTTCACTTTCCTGCATTGGAGAAGGAAATGGCAACCCACTCCAGTGTTCTTGCCTGGAGCATCCCAGGGACGGGGGAGCCTGGTGGGCTGCCGTCAATGGGGTCACACAGAGTCGGACACGACTGAAGGGACTTAGCAGCACGTGGGTTGAGTACAGACAGCTGTGATCCTTCACAGCATAAGAACCGAGTGGACAGAAGCGAATTCATCATGATAGTAAGCAAGAATGACGCTGTGACACCAACTCAAGTAATGAATCCAAGTAACTGACAGCGTCATTCACTCAGCCCGACGTTAAAGCCACTTGTGCCACACGCAGAAACAAAGCAGGAAGATCTTTGACGTCACAAACTGCAATACCTTGAGGTTTACACGCTTCATCTTTGGTGGAACACTGACTCCTTGTTGAACTCGATAAAAGCAGTGAAGCTGCTCCCCTCCCCCGCAAACACACAGACAAGCACAGTTTTGCATGTACTTGCCAGGAAGCCCCAGACTCTTGCAGCCACCACACATGCCCTAGGTTAACAACCCTTCTCTTGAGAAGTCTTCCTGAAGCCTCTTCTGGGATGTTTACAAGAGTTGGTTTGTTTGAGAGAAGATGATGTCACGGCTTTTAGCTTTGAACGCTTGTCAGAAATCGAGATTTCCTTTTGTGGAGTGGCCTTTACAGGCTAAGCACTTGATAGATATTTGTTGAGAGACTGAAAAAATAAATCAGTGAATGTGCAATATCTAGATCTTCTAAACTGTATATATCTACTCTATATCAAGGGCCTCCCTGCTGGTTCAGGCAGGAAAGAATCTGCCTGCAATGCAGGAAACCAGGGTTCAGTCCCTGGGTCAGGAAGATCTGCTGGAGAAGGGAATAGCTACCCACTTCAGTATTCTTGCCTGGAGAATCCCATGGGCACAGGAGCTTGGCAGGCTACAGTCCATGAGGTTGCAAAGAACAGGACACAACTGAGCAACTAACACACACACACACACACACTCACACTATAGCAAGTCTAATTTGCTGTACATTTTGAATCTGGATATTAGCACAGATCTTTAAGGCTGCCAACTCTGTGAGGGCACAGACTTACTTACCAAGCCTGACCTATTATAGCATTAAATGAATGGATGAATGGAAACATAAAGGACACAATGTGGGAAGAATACATTCATACTTTTCATTCAGAGTTATCATCATTAACACTGCCATGGAGGTAAGGAAAACAATGCTCTCCCTCCCAAAGATGCCCATATCCCAAACCTGGAAGCTGTGAATATGTTACCTTAAAAGGAGAAAGGGACTTTGCCAAAGTGATTAAGGTCACATACCTCGGGAGTGTCCTGCATGAACCGCATGGACCCAGGATAATCACACAATTCCTTGAAAAGCAGAGAACTTCCACCAGCTGTGGTCAAATAAAGTTGTGAAAATGGAAGGAGGGTGAGAGAGATGCAACGTTGCTGGCTTTGAAGATGGAACAAGGGAGCCTTGGGCTAACGTGTGTAGATGGTCTCTAGAGCAGAAAAAGGCAAGGAAATAGATTTCTCCTAAGGGAAGGAAATGCAGTTCTGCTAATACCGTGACCTTAGCCTGGTGAGATCCATGTCAGACTTCCGATCTATAAGAATGTTGTTTTAAGCAGCTAAGTTAGTAATAATTTGTTACAGCAGCAGTAGGAAACCAACAGAGTCCCAGTAAGGGCAGGTGGTATTTCTTGAGCACTGGCACTGTTCTAAGTACTTTGCATGGAATAATTGATTGCGATTAACCTTTCAGGCAGGTCCTAATATTAACAATACTTAACAGGTGAGCAAATGGAAGCAAGCTGCCAAAGGTCATCCACAGTCATCCTGTCTGACTCTGGGTATCAGGCTCTTCACCAAAGGATTACTGCAGGGAAGATAATGGCTCAGGCCAGAGAGCTAATCGACATGAGAAAAGGGCATGGACTGGAGATTTTTAAACTTTCTTGTGGAAGGTGTGTTTATGAGCATGTTTAAGTGGGTTTGTGGTTCTCTGTGTGTGTAAACAGTATGTTTACCTGTGTAGCTGTCTAAGCATCTTTGGGTAGGTCTGAGTCATCTTAGGTTTGATGCTAATACATTAAAAAAAAAATGTCAGTTTATAATGCTTAAGGACATGGCTTACAGATTTCCAGGTCACTATTTCTTAAACTGGAATAGTTGTAGTAGTGTAGTAGCGTTAGTCGCTCAGTCATATCTGACTCTCTGCTACCCCATGGACTGCAGCCCACCAGGCTCCTCTGTCCATGGGATTCTCCGGGCAAGGATACTGGAGTGGGTTGCCATNAAAAAAAAAAAAAAACAGACAGTCTTAGGGAGTGATAACATGAGTCAAATTAGGGCTCAATCCAATAGTTTTTATACTTTCTCAGAAACAACTGGGTCACCACAGGCCTCTCTCCTACGTAAATAAGTCTTGCTGGACAAGGTTTATAGCATCACCAAGAATGAATCACTGTTTTATTTATTTATGTTCTTTCTCGCTATCTCTAGAGAAAGAATTCTCTTGGCAGCTTTCCCACTACTGCCTCACATTCTCTCTCCACCAAGTTCCTCCTGCTGTGCACACTAGCATAGATGAGGATGTTATGCTGAGGGTGGTAAGCCAGAAAAAGACAGATGTTGTATGATATCATTCACATGTGGAATCTCAAAAAAGGAGAGCTTGTAAAAACAGAGTAGCATGACAGCTACCAAGGGTGCAGGAATAAAACAGATGTTGCTAAAAGGCACAAACTTGCAACTAGTAGTTAAAAGTTCTGGAGGTCTAATACACAGAACAGTGACTATAGACAACACTGTTGTGTTACAAACATCAAAGGTGCTGGGAGACTAGAGCTTAATTATTCCTGCCACAAAAAGGACAGTTATGTGACGCCATAGAGGTGATCGCTATGGCTCCAATAGCAATCATATATACATAGGAAATGTAACAATCAACTTGTGTACACCTTAAGCTCTGTCGTTGTTTGGTCGCTCAGTTATGTCCAATTCTTTGGACATGCAACACACCAGGCTTCCCTGCCCTTCACTATCTTCTGGAATTTGCTGAAACTCATGTCCATCCAAACTTAAACAGTATTATATGTTAAGCAAATTTTTTAAAAAATCCCACAAAGAAATAAAAAAAAAACAGCTGCCTCTTTATATTCATGGCCAGCTTTGTTCTCTTCAAATACTGTGGCAGTTGTTTTTTAATTAAGTAATCTCCATAGTCTTTATTGCTCATCCTTCCTAAAGAGGTGGTTTGCAATTTCAAATTCTTGTCTAACCACTTTTTGAATGCATAGCAATAGTTTCATGACAGTTGAAATATAATCCTTTTTCTAATGAGAAAGTTTTCATCTCCCCAAAGTCCTGAGATCCACGTGTGCTTGAGAAGGCAAGATGGTAACCAGACATGGATAACCAGTTCTTGTGGTCTCTACCCTAGTTCCCACTGTGCCCTAAAGACTACTAAAAATGAGAATCCTTTTGCACCCAGAGCAAACACAGCTCCACCAAACCAGGGCAGCCACAGAACAGAGCTGAGGAGGTACACACCTACATCTTGCCTGCCCTTCTAACTTAACACTCTAAGCTCAGTACTGTCACCCAACTCTGAGCATCGCCTCCCTTCATCTCTATTTAATCTTTGGTTCATATAAGCAATCACCTTCTTCATCATTTGGGTTGGCCAAGACATTCTTTTGAGTTTTTCCGTCAACTGTAATGGAAGTGACTGTTAGTGACCATTACTTTCTTCAAGGGACTATAGGCTTGTAATTTGTATTACTCCGCTAGAGAGCATGGCTTGTTAGAAAGGGGAGTTTTAAATTATGGTCTATTTGTTCATGATATTTCAGAACCTTTAGCAAATAATCCAGTGAAGCCATTACTTCCTGATAAAAAAATATATACAAATGAAATTTTATAGTATTTCACTCCTCTCAAGCATATAAAAACATCAGTATCTTTCAATGAAACAAAAAAGAAAGAATGGTTTTCGAGCTAAACACCCAAATATTTTTACATCCTAAATAGATGGCCTAAGTGTTTAGGGAGCTAGATGCGTATGAGGGTGTGATAGTGAAACAGTGAGAAACAGACAAATATAAGAGTTGTTAGGGAAGTTCAGAATTGGCTGTGTGTTTTCTGGAGGAATCTCCCTCTCTAGAGGGGTCTCTAGAGGGCTTCCCTGATAGCTCAGTTGATAAAGAATCCACCTGCAATGCAGGAGACCCCACTTCTATTCCTGGGTCAGGAAGATGTGCTGGAGAAGGGATAGGCTATCCACTCCAATATTCTTGGATTTCCCTTGTGGCTAACCTTGTAAAGAATCTGCCTACAATGCAAGAGACCTAGGTTCAAACCCTGGGTTGGGAAGATCCCCTGGAGAAGGGAAAGGCTACCCACTCCAGTATTCTGGCCTGGAGAATTCCATGGACTCTATAGTCCATGGGGTCACAAAGACTTGGACACGACTGAGCACCTTTCACTTTCTTTCACTTTCACTAGAGGGATGAAGATTGCACTGTGAGGGTGAATGGGACTGTGATGATGATGAAAAGACAGCCAAGGACTGAACCTTACCTTCCTCTTTCCTTGAGGGAGTGGAAGAAAGACACAGTAGCAATAAAAGGGATAAAGGGCAGTCACTGAGAGGTAGGAAGGAACCGTGATGGGAACCTTGGTATCCTGGGAGAAATTTCCAATAGTAGAGACCAGTCTAAATCACTGAGTCCTACAGAGGTCAAGAGTGATATTGGCAAGGGGGCGGGGTGTGTGTGGTAATTACAAGAGAAAACTTAAGTTTTCTTGTAGCCCTGAACTTTATTCTGACAACCTAAACCCTATTTCGGAGAAGGCAATGGCGACCCACTCCAGTACTCTTGCCTGGAAAATCCCATGGGTGGAGGAACCTGGTAGGCTGCAGTCCATGGGGTCGCTAAGAGTTGGACACGGCTGAGTGACTTCACTTTCACTCTTCACTTTCATGCATTGGAGAAGGACATGGCAACCCACTCCAGTGTTCTTGCTTGGAGAATCCCAAGGATGGTGGAGCCTGATGGGCTGCCGTCTGTGGGGTCACACAGAGTTGGACACAACTGAAGCAACTTAGCAGCAGCAGCAAACCCTATTTCACACAACTGTTCCAAAATTTTAAAATTTTTCCTGTGGCTTGAGTCATTCCCCTTTCAATTGCATTCCCAGCTTCAGCAATATCCATCAGTCTACCTAGTGACAAGTTTTTCACCTGTATATAATCACCAAGTTTGCTCTGAATGAGGAAGTCACCAGTGATCATATGGAAATAAATTTCCAAGTATTGCTATTCCGAAACAAATTCCCGAGAAATAGACTATAAACAAATAGATTTAGTTTTCAAGAAAGACTGAAGAAATAAAACTATAATCAAAGAGGGTAAAATTGTATTTTCTTTTAGTTGGAGTAGTTGCCATCAGTGCCAGGCCAAGCCATGGGGGAGCCTGAGACAGAAGGAAAAACCAGGAAAATTTTGAGATTTTGTTCACCATGGATTTGTGCATGAATTTTGATGTTAAAAAACGAGTGCAGGATAATACAATTTATCTTGATTACTGAATATCTTGTTGTTAGTCACCAAATTGTGTCCAGCTCCTTTTTTGACTCCATGGAATGCAGCCTCCCACGCTCCTCTGTCTATGCGGTTTCTCAGGCAAGAATACTGCAGTGGGATGTCATTTCCTTTCCCTCTCCAGATTGGCCTGACCCAGGGACAGAACATATGTCTCCTGCATTGGCAGGTGGATTCTTTACCACTGAGCCACCAGGTAAGCCCACTCAATATCATGATGTCCCTTAAATGTTGGTCTCAAGATGAATTAGACCGTGGTTGCTGCTGCTAAGTCCCTTCAGTCGTGTCCAACTCTGTGCAACCCCATAGACGGCAGCCCACCAGGCTCCACCGTCCATGGATTTTCCAGGCAAGAGTACTGGAGTGGGGTGCCACTGCCTTCTCCGAGACCATGGTTAGGAAAGTGCAAATTTGATGGCAGAGGAGAAAGCAAACATACACTCAAAAACCAGCCTGAAAATATGTACAGACGGAAATAAATGAAACTAGTTGATCTTCTCCATGGCCTTAGGTATCAATATTAAAGATATCAAGGGAACATTTCATGCAAGGATAGGCATGATAAAGGGCAGAAACAGCAAGGACCAAATAGAAGCAGAAGAGATTAAGAAGAAGCAAGAACACAGAGAAGAACTATACATATACAAAAAAGGTCTTAATGACCCAGATAACCATGATAGTGTGGTCACACACCTAGAGCCAGAAATCCTGGAGTGTGAAATCAAGTAGGGCTTAGGAAACATTACTACAAACAAAGCTAGTGGGAGTAATGGAATTCCAGCTGAGAAGCAAAACCAATACAATATTGTAAAGTTTAAAAAAAATTTTTAAATGATGCTCTTAAAGTGCTGCACTCAATATGCCAGCAAATTTGGAAAACTCAGCAGCGGCCACAGGACTGGAAAAGGTCAGTGTTCATTTCAATCCCAAAGAAGGGCAAAGCCAACGAATGTTCAAACTACCATGTAGTTGCTCTCATTTCACATGCTAGCAAGGTAATGCTCAAAACTCTTCAAGCTAGACTTTAACAGTACACTAACTGAGAACTTTCAGATGTACAAGCTGGATTTAGAAAAGGCAGATTTATATTCCTCTGGATTTAGAGGAAGCAGAGGTCAAATTGCCAACATTTACTGGATCATAGAGAAAGCAAGGGAATTCCAGAAAAACATCTACTTCTGCTTCATTGACTACGTTAAAGCCTTTGACTGTGTGGATCACAACAAACTGTGGAAAACTTCAAGAGATGGGAATTCTAGACTACCTTACCTGCCTCCTGAGAAACCTGTATGCAGGTCAAGAAGCAAAAGTTAGAATCAGACATGGAGCAAAGGACTGGTTCAAAATAGGGAAATGAGGATAGATATTGTCACCCTGCTTGTTTAACTTCTATGCAGAGTACATCATGTGAAATGTATGGATGAATTTTCCATGCATGTGATGGATGAAGCACAAGCTGGAATCAAGATTGCCTAGAGAAATACCAACAACCTCAGACATGCAGGTGACCCCATTCTAATGGTAGAAAGCGAAGAAGAACTAAAGAGCCTCTTAATGAAGGTGAAAGAGGAGAGTGAAAAAGCTGGTTTAAAACAGCATTGAAAAAATGAAGATCATGGCATCTGGTCCCATCACTTCATGGCAAACAGAAGGGGAAAAAGTGGAAACAGTGACAAACTTTATTTTCTTGCACTCCAGAATCACTCTGGATAGTGACTGCAGTCAGGAAATTAAAAGAAGCTTGCTCCTTGGAAGGAAAGCTATGACCAACCCAGACAACATATTAAAAAGCAGAGACATCAGTTGGCCAACAAAGGTCCACAGAGTCAAAACTGTGGTTTTTCCAGCAGTCATGTATGGATGTAAGAAGTGGATCATAAAGAAGGCTGAGCACCAAAGAACTGATGCTTTCAAATTGTGGTGCTGGAGAAGACTCTTGAGAGTCTCTTGGGCAGCATGGAGATCAAACCTAGAAATCTCAAAGGAAATCAACCCTGATTATTCATTGGAAGGACTGATGCTGAAGCTAAAGCTCCAATACTTTGGCCATTTGATGGGAAGAGCTGATTCATTGGAAAAAAATCCTGATGCCAGGAAAGATTGAGAGCAGGAGGAGAAGGGGGTGACCGAGTATGAGATGGTAGGATGGCATCACCGACTCAATGGACATGAGCTTGAGCAAACTGCAGAAGATACTGAAGACAGGGAAGCCTGGTGTGCTGGAGTCCATGGGGTTGCAAAGAGTTGCACACAACCGAGTGACTAAGCAACAAAATCCTGGACTAAAATTTGGCCTCAAAGACAAACATTTAGCCAGGTAACCATAGCCTATGACACAATCTTTGTCAAAACTTCCATCCAATTAGGTATGAGTTCCATCAGGTAGAGTCTAATTCTTCAGAGTCACACAGAGCATCCTAAAGTTAGCAATGGGATTACAGGTTGGACAAATCCATAAAAATGAGCCATGGTTGAAAAGAAAAGACTATGCAACACACCAGGCTTCCCTGCCCTTCACTATCTTCTGGAATTTGCTGAAACTCATGTCCATCCAAACGTAAACAGTGTTATATGTTAAGCAAAATTTTTTTTAAAATCCCACAAAGAAATAAAAAAACAGCTGTCTCTTTATATTCATGGCCAGCTTTGTTCTCTTCAAATACTGTGGCGGTCATTTTTTAATTAAATAATCTCCATAGTCTTTATTGCTCATTCTTCCTAAAGAGGTGGTTTGCAATTTCAAATTCTTTTCTAACCACTTTTTGAATGCATAGCAATAGTTTCATGACAGTTGAAATACAAAAAACAGCTGTCTCTTTATATTCATGGCCAGCTTTGTTCTCTTCAAATACTGTGGCGGTCATTTTTTAATTAAATAATCTCCATAGTCTTTATTGCTCATTCTTCCTAAAGAGGTGGTTTGCAATTTCAAATTCTTTTCTAACCACTTTTTGAATGCATAGCAATAGTTTCATGACAGTTGAAATACAATCCTTTTTCTAATGAGAAAGTTTTCATCTCCCCAAAGTCCTGAGATCCACGTGTGCTTGAGAAGGCAAGATGGTAACCAGACATGGATAACCAGTTCTTGTGGTCTCTACCCTAGTTCCCACCGTGCCCTAAAGACTACTAAAAATGAGAATCCTTTTGCACCCAGAGCAAACACAGCTCCACCAAACCAGGGCAGCCACAGAACAGAGCTGAGGAGGTACACACCTACATCTTGCCTGCCCTTCCAACTTAACACTCTAAGCTCAGTACTGTCACTCAACTCTGAGCATCGCCTCCCTTTATCTCCATTTAATCTTTGGTTCATATAAGCAATCACCTTCTTCATCATTTGGGTTGGCCAAGACATTCTTTTGAGTTTTTCCGTAAACTGTAATGGAAGTGACTGTTAGTGACCATTACTTTCTTCAAGGGACTATAGGCTTGTAATTTGTATTACTCCACTAGAGAGCATGGGTTGTTAGAAAGGGGAGTTTTAAATTATGGTCTATTTGTTCATGATATTTTGGAACCTTTAGCAAATAATCCAGTGAAGCCATTACTTCCTGATAAAAAAAATATATACAAATGAAATTTTATAGTATTTCACTCCTCTCAAGCATATAAAAACATCAATATCTTTCAATGAAACAAAAAAGAAAGAATGGTTTTCGAGCTAAACACCCAAACATTTTTACATCCTAAATAGATGGCCTAGGTGTTTAGGGAGCTAGATGCGTATGAGGGTGTGATAGTGAAACAGTGAGAAACAGACAAATATAAGAGTTGTTAGGGAAGTTCAGAATTGGCTGTGTGTTTTCTGGAGGAATCTCCCTCTCTAGAGGGGTCTCTAGAGGGCTTCCCTGATAGCTCAGTTGATAAAGAATCCACCTGCAATGCAGGAGACCCCACTTCTATTCCTGGGTCAGGAAGATGTGCTGGAGAAGGGATAGGCTATCCACTCCAATATTCTTGGATTTCCCTTGTGGCTTACCTTGTAAAGAATCTGCCTACAATGCAAGAGACCTAGGTTCAAACCCTGGGTTGGGAAGATCCCCTGGAGAAGGGAAAGGCTACCCACTCCAGTATTCTGGCCTGGAGAATTCCATGGACTCTATAGTCCATGGGGTCACAAAGACTTGGACACGACTGAGCACCTTTCACTTTCTTTCACTTTCACTAGAGGGATGAAGATTGCACTGTGAGGGTGAATGGGACTGTGACGATGATGAAAAGACAGCCAAGGACTGAACCTTACCTTCCTCTTTCCTTGAGGGAGTGGAAGAAAGACACAGTGGCAATAAAAGGGATAAAGGGCAGTCACTGAGAGGTAGGAAGGAACCGTGATGGGAACCTTGGTATCCCGGGAGAAATTTCCAATAGTAGAGACCAGTCTAAATCACTGAGTCCTACAGAGGTCAAGAGTAATATTGGCAAGGGGGCGGGGTGTGTGTGGTAATTACAAGAGAAAACTTAAGTTTTCTTGTAGCCCTGAACTTTATTCTGACAACCTAAACCCTATTTCGGAGAAGGCAATGGCGACCCACTCCAGTACTCTTGCCTGGAAAATCCCATGGGTGGAGGAACCTGGTAGGCTGCAGTCCATGGGGTCGCTAAGAGTTGGACACGACTGAGTGACTTCACTTTCACTCTTCACTTTCATGCATTGGAGAAGGACATGGCAACCCACTCCAGTGTTCTTGCTTGGAGAATCCCAAGGATGGTGGAGCCTGATGGGCTGCCGTCTGTGGGGTCACACAGAGTTGGACACAACTGAAGCAACTTAGCAGCAGCAGCAAACCCTATTTCACACAACTGTTCCAAAATTTTAAAATTTTTCCTGTGGCTTGAGTCATTCCCCTTTCAATTGCATTCCCAGCTTCAGCAATATCCATCAGTCTACCTAGTGACAAGTTTTTCACCTGTATATAATCACCAAGTTTGCTCTGAATGAGGAAGTCACCAGTGATCATATGGAAATAAATTTCCAAGTATTGCTATTCCGAAACAAATTCCCGAGAAATAGACTATAAACAAATAGATTTAGTTTTCAAGAAAGACTGAAGAAATAAAACTATAATCAAAGAGGGTAAAATTGTATTTTCTTTTAGTTGGAGTAGTTGCCATCAGTGCCAGGCCAAGCCATGGGGTAGCCTGAGACAGAAGGAAAAACCAGGAAAATTCTGAGATTTTGTTCACCATGGATTTGTGCGTGAATTTTGATGTTAAAAAACGAGTGCAGGATAATACAATTTATCTTGATTACTGAATATCTTGTTGTTAGTCACCAAATTGTGTCCAGCTCCTTTTTTGACTCCATGGAATGCAGCCTCCCACGCTCCTCTGTCTATGCGGTTTCTCAGGCAAGAATACTGCAGTGGGATGTCATTTCCTTTCCCTCTCCAGATTGGCCTGACCCAGGGACAGAACATATGTCTCCTGCATTGGCAGGTGGATTCTTTACCACTGAGCCACCAGGTAAGCCCACTCAATATCATGATGTCCCTTAAATGTTGGTCTCAAGATGAATTAGACCGTGGTTGCTGCTGCTAAGTCCCTTCAGTCGTGTCCAACTCTGTGCAACCCCATAGACGGCAGCCCACCAGGCTCCACCGTCCATGGATTTTCCAGGCAAGAGTACTGGAGTGGGGTGCCACTGCCTTCTCCGAGACCATGGTTAGGAAAGTGCAAATTTGATGGCAGAGGAGAAAGCAAACATACACTCAAAAACCAGCCTGAAAATATGTACAGACGGAAATAAATGAAACTAGTTGATCTTCTCCATGGCCTTAGGTATCAATATTAAAGATATCAAGGGAACATTTCATGCAAGGATAGGCATGATAAAGGGCAGAAACAGCAAGGACCAAATAGAAGCAGAAGAGATTAAGAAGAAGCAAGAACACAGAGAAGAACTATACATATACAAAAAAGGTCTTAATGACCCAGATAACCATGATAGTGTGGTCACACACCTAGAGCCAGAAATCCTGGAGTGTGAAATCAAGTAGGGCTTAGGAAACATTACTACAAACAAAGCTAGTGGGAGTAATGGAATTCCAGCTGAGAAGCAAAACCAATACAATATTGTAAAGTTTAAAAAAAATTTTTAAATGATGCTCTTAAAGTGCTGCACTCAATATGCCAGCAAATTTGGAAAACTCAGCAGCGGCCACAGGACTGGAAAAGGTCAGTGTTCATTTCAATCCCAAAGAAGGGCAAAGCCAACGAATGTTCAAACTACCATGTAGTTGCTCTCATTTCACATGCTAGCAAGGTAATGCTCAAAACTCTTCAAGCTAGACTTTAACAGTACACTAACTGAGAACTTTCAGATGTACAAGCTGGATTTAGAAAAGGCAGATTTATATTCCTCTGGATTTAGAGGAAGCAGAGGTCAAATTGCCAACATTTACTGGATCATAGAGAAAGCAAGGGAATTCCAGAAAAACATCTACTTCTGCTTCATTGACTACGTTAAAGCCTTTGACTGTGTGGATCACAACAAACTGTGGAAAACTTCAAGAGATGGGAATTCTAGACTACCTTACCTGCCTCCTGAGAAACCTGTATGCAGGTCAAGAAGCAAAAGTTAGAATCAGACATGGAGCAAAGGACTGGTTCAAAATAGGGAAATGAGGATAGATATTGTCACCCTGCTTGTTTAACTTCTATGCAGAGTACATCATGTGAAATGTATGGATGAATTTTCCATGCATGTGATGGATGAAGCACAAGCTGGAATCAAGATTGCCTAGAGAAATACCAACAACCTCAGACATGCAGGTGACCCCATTCTAATGGTAGAAAGCGAAGAAGAACTAAAGAGCCTCTTAATGAAGGTGAAAGAGGAGAGTGAAAAAGCTGGTTTAAAACAGCATTGAAAAAATGAAGATCATGGCATCTGGTCCCATCACTTCATGGCAAACAGAAGGGGAAAAAGTGGAAACAGTGACAAACTTTATTTTCTTGCACTCCAGAATCACTCTGGATAGTGACTGCAGTCAGGAAATTAAAAGAAGCTTGCTCCTTGGAAGGAAAGCTATGACCAACCCAGACAACATATTAAAAAGCAGAGACATCAGTTGGCCAACAAAGGTCCACAGAGTCAAAACTGTGGTTTTTCCAGCAGTCATGTATGGATGTAAGAAGTGGATCATAAAGAAGGCTGAGCACCAAAGAACTGATGCTTTCAAACTGTGGTGCTGGAGAAGACTCTTGAGAGTCTCTTGGGCAGCATGGAGATCAAACCTAGAAATCTCAAAGGAAATCAACCCTGATTATTCATTGGAAGGACTGATGCTGAAGCTAAAGCTCCAATACTTTGGCCATTTGATGGGAAGAGCTGATTCATTGGAAAAAAATCCTGATGCCAGGAAAGATTGAGAGCAGGAGGAGAAGGGGGTGACCGAGTATGAGATGGTAGGATGGCATCACTGACTCAATGGACATGAGCTTGAGCAAACTGCAGAAGATACTGAAGACAAGGAAGCCTGGTGTGCTGGAGTCCATGGGGTTGCAAAGAGTTGCACACAACCGAGTGACTAAGCAACAAAATCCTGGACTAAAATTTGGCCTCAAAGACAAACATTTAGCCAGATAACCATAGCCTATGACACAATCTTTGTCAAAACTTCCATCCAATTAGGTATGAGTTCCATCAGGTAGAGTCTAATTCTTCAGAGTCACACAGAGCATCCTAAAGTTAGCAATGGGATTACAGGTTGGACAAATCCATAAAAATGAGCCATGGTTGAAAAGAAAAGACTGTGAATAAGCCCTGCTGCTGCTGCTGCTAAGTCGCTTCAGTCGTGTCTGACTCTGTGACCCCACAGACGGCAGCCCACCAGGCTCCCCTGTCCCTGGGATTCTCCAGACAAGAACACTGGAGTGGGTTGCCACTGCCTTTTCCAATGCATGAAAGTAAATACGCCATAAGTACAAGTAATTAGAAGCTTTGGGAAGGAAAAAAAAATGCTCATGGTCCACAGTGAAAGAGCCAGTTGGTAGAAAAAGCTGAAGAAAATGATTAAAAAAAAAAAAAAAAGCACAGATAGAGTGGGCAAAGCAAGCTGATAGGGGAACCACCAGTGAAGATTCATGACTCACCTTCTGAGGTCAAGGCTCATAACTCCTCGTATATCCTTTCACTTACCCTGCTTTCATAATGCTATGGACTGCCTTACCTTCTCATGAGCTATCCTTTGTGTTGGGTTGGCAAAAAAGTTCGTTTGGTTCTTCCCATATGATATTATAGGAAAACCTGAACGAGTTTTTTGGCCAACACAATAACCCTCTGTTTCTAGCAATCAAAATCCCAATTAAAATTTCAAAGACAAAGGAAGAGGGAAAATGAAAGAGACAATGACTGAGAGAGTTATACCCTGGAAGATTTGGGAAAGAACAAGTTCGTATTTAAGAGAAAAGCATCTTTACATCTTCAATAAGAAAGGAAAATAAATCAGGAAAATAAATCAAGTGTAAAGCTAAGGACAGTTTGAGTGCAAGAGTAAAGGATATGGGAGACTTTCCACTGGATGAAATAAATCAGTCATTTGCTGACACTAGTGTTGACAAGGGAACCTAGGGATAAATTATATTCTAGAAATACATACTGTTCAATTGCTAAATCATGTCTGATGTTTTCCATCCATGGACTGCAGCATGCCAGGTTTCCCTGTCCTTCACTATCTTCTGAAGTTTGCTAAAATTCATGTCCATTGAGTCAGGGCAAGGAGATCCAACCAGTCCATCCTAAAGGAAATCAGTCCTAGGGGTTCATTGGAAGGACTGATGTTGAAGCTGAAACTCCAATACTTTGGCCACCTGATGTGAAGAGCTGGCTCATTTGAAAAGACCCTGTTGTTGGGAAAGACTGAGGGCAGGAGGAGAAGGGGACGACAGAGGATGAGATGGTTGGATGGCATCACCAACTCAATGGACACGAGTTTGGATAAACTCCGGGAGTTGGTGATGGACAGGGAGGCCTGGTGTGCTGTGGTTCATGGGGTTGCAAAGAGTCAGACATGACTGAGCAACTGAACTGAACTGAACTGAGTCAGTGATGCTGTCTAATCATCTCATTCTCTGCTGCCCCTTTCTCCTTTTGCTTTCAATCTTTCCCAGTTTCAGGGTCTTTTCTAATGAGTCACCTCCTCATATCAGGAGGCCAAAATATTGGAGCTTCAGCTTCAGCATCAGTCCTTCCAGTGAATATTCAGGGTTGATTTCCTTTAGGATTGACTTGTTTTATCTCTTTGCAGTCAAGAGTCTTCTCTGGCACCACATTTCGGAAGCATCAATTCTTAGGGCGCTCAGCCTTCCTGGTGGTCCAACTTTCACATCCATACATGACTACTGGAAAAAAAACAAAGCTTTCAATATATGGACCTTTGTCGGCAAAGTGATATCTCTGCTTTTTAATATGCACTCTAGGTTTGTCATAGCTTTAGAAATACAGAAGAAATGAATAAAATTATTGATTTGTCGCCTTATGTAATTTTTGCTGTTATGGTCAGGAATTAAATTTGTCATATAGATTTTCTGTGTTTTAATGTCAAGTCCCAACATCTCCTTTAATACACTCTGTTTTGTTCATAGGACTCCAAGCTTTATATCCTGCCAGGCAACCCCAAAATAGGCAGATGGCTCCTTTTTATTCTCTCCCTCCCTCTTTCCTTTAGTCCAATGAGAGGTGCTCTGATTAAACAAATCCTGAGCCAAGTTCCGTTGTCAGTGATTCCCATGCCAAAGCCTCCACAGAGATCATGCTCAGCTACAGTTGCATCAAAGCTGAGTTCCACAGCAATCCTGCGTAAGAACACAAGGGCAGGGACTGACCCCAAGGTTGTGTGCAGCAGTAACTGACTGCCAAAATTTGGCTCAAACTGAGTACATCTACTGTCAGCAGAGAAATTTGTTGATAATATCCTTCGCCAATTTGACTGCTAACGCCAAGGCAATTCAGGTTAGGAACAATTATGTAAATCATGGACCAGATACAAATGGGAAACAAAATATAAACAAACATAACTGCTCAGACCACGAGCGTTAGCAGTCCAGTTAGGGGCCATGTGAACCACAGCAAAAGAGATACGAAGTGAATTTGTGCAGGATAGAAGAGGATTTTCAAGGGGGAAAGCAAAGGCATAATAGAAGCTTGAGGGTGGGGGTTGATGGTTCAAAACTGTGATAAATTCAGCATAAAAATGTAAATAATACATGAATGACTTAAATTAGCTTTAGTAGAAGACCAGTAAATTTGAAGGCCAGGAAGGAACACCTATTTTTCTCATATTACTTCATCTCAAGGAAATGATCTAAGAGGCACACTTTTTAAAAATAAAAGGCACAAAAATCACATTTCTAGAATATTTACCTGTCAAACAGAAAAATTAATTAGAAAGCAATGACAAAATCAAAACAAAGGTATGAGAGTCTGTCACACAGAGAGACTAAACTAAATTCACTAATGTCACAAGAGTCATACTTATCTCTTAAGAACACATCCCATTAACTTTATGTTTTGTCCTGTAATAACAAGTACATCCTAAGTCATTTATTGTTCCATTTGTTGTAGCAAAGCCAATGGAATAGTCTATTATACTTTTTAAGATTAGCTTTATTATTTTTAGACTAAACTAAACAAGCACTCACATCTCAAAAAGAAATCCTTTTTGCAAAACAATGGATTAGCCATCCCTGTCTCATAAAGATAAACTAACATGGTAAATGTTTTATATTAAATGAAGCTTATTAGTGATTTTTCTAGTAGGAAATAGTAAAAACAATCTAGATTATATTAATATTATAAGGTAAACTTTCAAATTCTAAAATATTGGACTTAGATATGTGATAGAATATTTACTTGAGAAATTTACCCTTAAAAACAAATGTGTGTTTTATTTTCTACTGTTTTCCTAGTCCTGACCTTAAGTTTATGTTTCTTCTCAATATGTGAATTACAATTTTGACACAAATGTATGTAAAAAAATCATTTGTGTTTAGTGTTCTTGGTTTTTTTTTATGGAGGCTTATATAAACATTCTGCAAAGGGGAATGTTATAGAGAATAGCTGTCACTATAGGTATACATGAAGAATTATTTTGAACAAAAATTGCTAAGGTTATTTTGGGTTGATAAGATTATCCCCAAAAGCAACATTTAAATGAAAAAGAGAAATGTAATTATTAGTTCAACAAAAAGTCATACCAACCAGAACTATTTAGTGAAGTTGTGAGGTTCTGAAAGTGTTATAGATGAAGCCCTATGGTCATTGGTCAAAATATAGATGAGGTAATTTTTACAATAATTTGTCTTTTAAATGTTTCTTCAAACACTGGAATCCTTTGTTTCATAATCCCTGTATTCATTTTATTAAAATATCCTGCTATATTGAAAATACTGACATGCATTTTAGCAATTGACCGGTCTGTGTGTTCAGAGAGGAAAATTACTACTAACATATTTATTATAGTGATTTGATTCTGAATTGATATCTAATAAGTCAGCAAAAAGTTAATTATGCTTATAAGTGGAAAAATAAAGAGAAATTACATGAAATTTAATTATTGAAATTGTAAAAAAAATATGTAGTGATTTCAGACAGGACTAGCAATGGAAAACATTTTTAAATTTTAAGCCAAGATCACATAATGTGTAGGCAAATGAAAGAAATTGAGATGTGATGGGAAGAGCCCAATTTATTTAGTTTAATTATATCTTCCTATAAAAAGAACTTGAAGAAACTGAACTCCATCCACCTTTAAGCTTCCTGTGTATTGATAACAAAATTCTAAATGTGTTTATTTTTCTGCATATAAAGTAGAATTTTGTAACTATGTTTTCATAAGAAAATGTTCATAAAGTCATAAAAAATTGACAGTTACTTAGGTGTCTGAGTTGCTGAGTGGCTATAATTGCACACATGATTCATCTAAATGAGTGGTTTTTTTTCTTTTCATAGACATATCCTCAAATATACGATCAATGTTAGCACTTCAATATCTAATAAACCCTGAATGTGGACTCTGCTGATAAACTAGAATGGTCTAACTTAAGCTACTCATTTTGCAAATTAGGAAAGTAGAAACCTCAAAGGCTAAGGAGATTTTTCCCAAGCACAGGCTTCAAACATTTGGTCCTTTAGAATTACAAATTGACATTTCTAGAAGTCAGAGAAAAAAACCTCTGTGTAGACAAGGACAAAGTTCCTAGGAAAAAAATCTAAATAGATGCATCGAAGATTAGAGCAGCAAAGAGTACAGCCCATAGTTCTTCAAGAGTTTTCTGCACACTCGTCCAACTTATTCTTGTTGTCTAAAGAATTATTCTTTGAAATTATCCCCTAAATGTGCATCAAAGTGCTGTGATTAATGAGGGTCTGGTTGATTCACCGGTCAGTCCAACAAAGTTCCTAGGAAAAAAATCTAAATAGATGCATCGAAGATTAGAGCAGCAAAGAGTACAGCCCATAGTTCTTCAAGAGTTTTCTGCACACTCGTCCAACTTATTCTTGTTGTCTAAAGAATTATTCTTTGAAATTATCCCCTAAATGTGCATCAAAGTGCTGTGATTAATGAGGGTCTGGTTGATTCACCGGTCAGTCCTTGGCCATCTGATGCAGAGTCAACTTGAAAAGACTCTGATGCTGGGAAAGATTGAAGGCAAAAAAAGAAGGGAGCAGCAGAGAATGAAATGGTTAGATAGCATCATTGACTCAATGGACATGAATTTGAGCAAACTCCAGGAGATAGTGAAGGACAGGGAAACCTGGCATGCTGCAGTCCATGGGGTTGCAAAGAGTCAGATATGACTTAGCAACTGAGCAACAATAAATGAGGGAAACCAAGTTGTGTGCGCTTTGCCTTAGACGTTCCTAGTATAAGGTTATCTCTAAGAAGCTGTGTTTATTTACGCTTGCTTTCTGACTATTGAATTCTGACCTGAATGTTGACAGATAAACTATTTTTCAGAATCCTCCTAAGCACAAATTCCAAATTCTAAGTTCTGAAGGTGGGACTTGGGCAGAAATGAGCAATTGGCCCAGGAAGTAGTCATGGAAAGATTAGGGTTGAAAATAGTCATCGTAAGGGCAAAGGAAAATGCTAGGAGAAAAACATGCTAAGAACTCTTTTTTTTTTTTTTTCTGATTTGTATCCCCCACAGTTCCAGTATGGAAAAGCACATTTAATGATACTTTTTTGGCAGTAAGTGTTAGGAGAGAAGGACTTTGGAAAGAAACAGAATTAGAAAAACACAAATCATCCTAGGAAGAGGACAAAGGAGAACAGAAAAGAATGATAAAAAGTGAAATAAGAAAAATGGATATGGCTTGAAGAGCCCTACTCTTAATCTGGAATTTTCTTTCTGGCTTCTTGCTGGTGACATTAAGAAGTTTGGGCGAGTTTTGGTAAAGGTTTTTGGTACAATAGGTCACTTCTCAAGGGCCTACTCATTCTGCACTAAGTCAGTATTACATAGATTGTTGATACAATGACACCAATTTGGGCTTTGCAAGAATGTCAAATTTTTCTTAATTTTTTCCTCTCTTCTTGATCCTGACACATGTCTAGAATCATGAATGGCTCCATGGTACCATGCAGAGTCCTTTGGGCCTCTAGTGGTGAGCAGTGATCTCAAGGACTCTGCCCCACCTACAGGTGGAAAGAAGGCTACTTTCTCTCTCTGGAAATAGACACTCGCCTGGCTCCAGGAGCCCTGCTCATGTTCAGTCATGAGCCCTGTACACTAGAAAGTCTTCCTTTAACAGTAGCTCTGAGTCTTGGCTATTCTGTAGGGTAGGGAATGGATGAAGCTCCAAGTCAAAGTGCTTTCTTGAGGGTTACTGCTTCTGTGTCTTCCAGGGATCTGAAATAAGAAGATGATTTTACAACAAATGAATAAAATAAACATAGGCTCTAGATGCACTTTTACTTTGTCCTCATCTCCAAAGAGATATTTTAACTTTCAAAATAAAGTTTGATTGGTAGTGTTTCAGGTTATGACCAACCTGCTGCTGCTGCTGCTGCTAAGTCGCTTCAGTCGTGTCCGACTCTGTGTGACCCCATAGACGGCAGCCCACCAGGCTCCGCCGTCCCTGGGATTCTCCAGGCAAGAACGTTGCAGTGGGTTGCCATTTCCTTCACCAATGGAGGAAAGTGAAGTCGCTCAATCATGTCTGACTCGTAGCGACCCCATGGACTGCAGCCTACCAGGCTCCTCTGCCCATGGGGTTTTCCAGGCAAGAGTGCTGGAGTGGGTTGCCATTGCCTTCTCCAATGACCAACCTACCCATGATTATTCTGGTTTAATCAAAGTGGATTGCCCCTATTCAAGCCATCCACTACCGAACTCCTCGGATAAGACCTGACAGATTTAGTTAAGAAGCATAGAAACCACTATAGGATGTTGGATGGCATTACTGACTCGATGGGCATGAGTTTGAGTAAACTCTGGGAGTTGTGAAGGACAAGGAGGCCTGGAGTGCTGCGGTCCATGGGGTCGCAAAGATTCAGGCACAACTGAGTAACTGAACTGAACTGATAATCCTTTAACTAAAATTCAATTGGATAAAGTTGAATTCATCCCTAAATTAAGATGTATGTTCTTCACATTTATTAGAATCTTTTGGAGAAAGTCTCCATGATTCATTCTGAAATATTTTCTTCGGCATTTTTTTTCTGACACAGCCAGTCTTCCTAACAGCCTGCCTCAAAAAGGAAGTTTCTTGAGCAGTGTTTTCTATAAATTCTCTTCAAAATTTTCCTACAGAGAAAGTTCCTTAAGACAATGTATCTGTGAATAAAATCATATGCTGTCTGCCAAGAATCATCATTTTGGAAAAAAAATAAATAAAATCTTAGCAACAATCTTTTTTTAAGCCTTAGAATCCGAGGGGACATTCCAGTATATATTCTAGTTAGTATAACATATGCAAGTGGTTTCATTCTACTTATGGCATATAATTAAACTAATATCGCTTTGAAGATTATAAAGTCATTTTGGGGGTAGAAAAGATCCAATTACACTCTAAATATACGTGTGGGAGCGGGTACGTATGCACTCGTGTGTTGGTATTTGATATGTATCTAAGTATACTAACTTTTAAGTCAGATTTGATCTTTTGAGTCAGACTGATTGAATTCCAGTGCTGACCTTTTTGCTCATTATTAATGAATTCTTGCTTAAGCCACTACAATTTTGTGTTAGTTTTTCCATCTGCAAAATAGCAGCCCTAAACAAAGCTGTTTTATTTGTGTTTGATATAAATGATAAAATATATAAAGTCTTGTATATGGTGTCTTTCTTATACTAAGTACTCAATGTAAGCCAGCTATTTATTTTTAATTAATTACTTCAAAAAATTAGACAAAATACTTTCTTTTGGACAAACTTCACAAAGAATATTGCACAAAAAATTGTCAATATAGATGACACAAAAATATTCTATCCTTTAAACTTCTTGAAGACTTAACTGTGAATATACCAGTTTTGATTAAATGCAAATATTTTTTCAATTGTGCATTCTTTACTTTGGCTATTAAAGTATACATATATAGTGTTTCTGAACAGCATGATAGACTTTCTGTCAAAAATTCACCCTCAAATTTCAAGCTTTAAAATATTATAAGCACTGACTTATTTAAAGGAATGATGCTCTATTCAAAATCATTCTATCAGGCATGAAATTGTTGAATTAGCTTTAAGAGTCAGGCCAAATGAGTGTGGGAAGAAGGTAATCAGAGAGAACAGTTCATTAGCTCATGAGAAAGAACAGTTAGTGTTGTCATGTCTGGGCCGAGACAAAGTTGGTCAGATTGTCCTGCCAAGGAAATGTCGTGGGGAGAAATTATATTGTCCGGGAAAGCGTCCTAAGAGGAATGTTCCTTTAAAGTCCATGCAAAGATCTGCTATTTTGGGTATTAAGACTGTGTAGTCCACTAAAGTGAAACTGTTACAGCTGTGCCATTTTACCAATAAAAGTCATAAAATCTTTCCACTAATGACACGCTCTGCTCATCGTTAGTCTGAAAATATCAAAAGGAATTAGTATTAGGCATCAGTTATTTCTAATTTCCATGTCATTACTCTCCCCCAGACCCAGAATGCGGGTTCTGTACTGCACTGTTCTGAAATTTTCTCTGAAGTATTCTTACCAGCAGCCCAAGGAGCCCTGGACAAGCCCTTGGAAAGTTACAGAGTTGGACTCCCATAGATGGGATCAGTCTTGGGTTTGGCTGTTCTTTAGTGAACTGAGCCCAGCTGAGTTTGAAACTTCTTGGGTATAACAGTGACTGTACTTCATCAGTGAGATATAGACACTCCGGAGATAGAGTTGATGGAGATCTTTTCTGGATTGCCTAAGGCACAATCTGCTAAATGCCTGAGAAATAGCAGCTGTCCTATTGCAAATCCCTATGCATTAAGGGTGAAGAAAGAAATCAAAGCCCATGAACAGTGGGCCCAATGCATTCATGTTTGTGGAGAGACACCATAATTGTTTCTCAACTGAGGCCGAGAATTAGCTTTGGGAAAAATGACAAGAATTGCATCCGGAGGTGATAGTGGAAGGTGTTTGTGATGGGAGCTCATTGTGGAATGGAACAGAGCTGTCTGGGTAGGCAGGGGAGCCAGTCATAACCTTCTCACAACTTTCTAAGAGTATAGATGTTTGGGGGATGTGGTAGATTGATTGTTTTCACGGTCCCGATCAATGACTATGTCTTTGGTAATGAGAGCTCCATAAAGAAATGGAACCCATACTCTCACCTCTTGAATCTTGGTATTTTCTCTGGTCAGTACATTATGTCAGAAGTTAGTGTGTGCCAATTCCTAGTCTAGACCTCAAGAGGCCTTTTGAATTTCCACTTGTCTTCTTGGAACTCGAGCCTTAGCTGGAGAACATGCCTGGGACAGTATCCAGAAAAAGTTAAACATAGAAGGCTTGAGACTGCTATCTTTGGAAAGACCTGCTTGCAAGATAAGCCCTGAGCTGGCATCTGAAAACTTGGATTTCTCGAATGTCCCTACCACCCTAACTGATAAGAGTGCCTCACTGTGCCTAAAATATTTGGGCAAACAATGTGGTTTGTGCTGAACATCTGGTTTTGTTCTGAGTCTAGAATTTTGGTCTATGCCAGGCAGATGGTGTTTACGTAACGAGCCTCTCATATAAACCCTAGGTGTTGAATCTCTGATGAAGTTCCTTGGTAGACAGCATTTCAGGTGTGTTGTCACAATTCACTGCTGGAGCAATCAGGCACAGCCTATGTGAGTCTATTCAGGGAAGACTCCTGGTGACTTGTGCCTCATTTCCTCAGGGCTTTGCCTCATGTGCCCCCGCTTTCACTGATTTTTCTTTGTATCCTTTTGCTATAAATTTATATATATGTATATAGCCATGAGTGTCACCATATGCTGAGTCTCCCAGAGAATTATTGAATCTGGGCAGTGGTCCCGGGGACCGCTGATACAGAGAGCTAATTGAAGATGACCTCAAATGGAAATATCCTCTCTGTTTCATGGGGTCTTTCACTCCTCAGTAGGCTAATAGTCAACTGACTGCCAGGTATGTGAGTGAATCCCAGATAGACACTCAGAGGTGGGAACAATCTTGAATTTGTTTACTGTTGGCCAGCCACACCCAGGAAAAGATCAGTACACCTCATCAGCCAACCTGAAAACTTGTGAGAAGTAATAAATGATTGTTATCTTAAGACATCAGGTTTAAAAAAAGAAAAAAAAAAACACCAAGTTTCAGAATTGCACAATAAGGAACTGATACAAGAATCCTATGAATTAAGTAGAAGATAACTGAAAGTCTTCAGAACAGAGATTAAAACTTGGTTGGCAAGGGAAACAATGGAAGAGTTCTTGGTCAGAAAAAAACCTAAATCCTTTCAGTAGGTCAACTAATAGAGACATCTGAATCCAAAAGATAGAATGGGTTTTCAATATCACACAAAAAAATGTGCTTGATAAGTTGACATGGCAAATTTGAGTTCCCTTTTAAGCAGAGTATAAGTCCAAATAAGACATTCCTTGATGAGCTCTTTAGTTTCATATTGTCTCCAGCTTTGGCCATGAAGCCTGGCTTTAAAGATCCCTAAAGACTGTGTAGTGCTTCTTGGGTGACTTTTTAAAAATTTTTAAAAATTCTGTATTATAAGTTCTTTGCATCTTTGTTAATTTTTTAAACTTTTATTTTATATTGGAGTTTTAGCTGATTAACTATGGTGAAATAGTTTCAGGTGAACAGCACAGGGACTCAGCCATACATATACACGTATCCATTCTCCTCCAAACTCCCTTCCCATCCAGGCTGCCACATAATACTGAGCACAGTTCCCTGTGCTATATATTCAGTCCTTGTTGGTCACCCATTTTAAATATAGCAGTGTGTACAATCGGGGAAGGCAATGGCACGCCACCCCAGTACTCTTGCCTGGAAAATCCCAGGGATGGGGGGAGCCTGGTGGGCTGCCATCTCTGGGGTCACACAGAGTTGGACACGACTGAAGTGACTTAGAAGCAGCAGTAGCAGTGTGTACAATGTCAATCCCAAACTTCCTCACTAACCCTTCCCCCCATCCTTTCCACTTGCAACCATAGGTTCATTCTCTAAGTCTGTGAATCTATTTGTAAATAAGTTCATTTGTATCATTTCTCTTTAGACTCTGTGGATAGGGAATATCATACCATATTTCTGTATGATGTTCCTTCTGTGTAGAATCTTCGGTGACTTTAATAAGTACTAATATCTATAAATCATCTTTGGCTCTGTTTTGTTGAAGGATCAGATTAAAAGAAATCCAAACTATGCTTCCTGCTTTGGTAGCATTGGATTTATATAATAGGAAAGAACTGATGCTCTTGCATGTTCACTTTAGTCATGTCCAACTCTTTGTGACCCCATGGACTGTAGCCTGCCAGGCTCCTCAGTCCATGGGATTCTCCAGCAAGATACCGGAGTGGGTTGCCATGCCCTCCTCCAGGGGATCTTCCTTGACCCAGGGATCGAACCACAGTCTCCTGCATCTTCTGCCACAGAGGCAGATTCTTTGCCACTTATCCACCAGGGATTGCTCAACCTTTAGCAATCTCTAATGTTACTTTGCAGATAAAGTGTTTGCATTCTTGTGAAACCATTTTACCAAAATTTAGCCTAAATGAAAAGAATAGTAATGATCTCTCGTTTGTTATTTTCAAGTGGACCAAAAATGTGTTTTATATCAATAAATCATTTTAAAGTCACTTTAAAGTGGGAAGTGGCTAAACATTATCAATAAAAGCACTTGTGAAATAAAAGTATACTGTGAGAATTTTAAAACAGAGCTTGATAAATATCACTGCTGCAAATCAAAATGAGGAAAACTATTTGAGTTTTTTTCATGGAAAATATATTTACTGTACATTTTTGAAATCTAGGAAAAGCTATTAAATTCACAGTATCTCGTACATTTTATAAGAAGCACTCTTGACGCTAAATTGATTAAGAAAAATAAATAGTAATCTTCCTGGATTCACCATAATTGAATTATTTCATGTAGATTAATTATACTTAACTTCATTAATCTCAACAGTTTACTTTGACCCAGCACATTAAACATAAATTTTCCCCAGCAGATATTTAAGAGACACATTAGCAAATGCTGAAAAGCACACTGGTAAGTCTGTTACGGAGCACATTTCAAATTGTTGTTCTTTATTCACCCAGTCGTGTCTAACTCTTTTGTGGTCTCTCCATGGGATTTTTCAAGCAAGACTACTCAAGAGGATGGCCATTTCCTTCTCCAGGGGATTTTCCTGACCTAAAGATAGAACCCATGTCTCCCTGGATTTCAGGCAGATTTTTTTTTTTTTAACCACTGAGCCACTTAGAAAACCTATATTTCAAATTAATGGAACAGAAATCTTAGATAATGATGGCCTCCAAGTATATACAATTTTCTGTATTTTACTGGATGATTTTTCCCCCGAGTCTATCACAGGAACTAGATAAATTTTAACCATTTTTTTTTGTTATTGCTCTTTATTTTACTTATTGTTTTCCTAATAAATTAAGTTATTTGAGACCGCTTTCCCCAGCAATCAAACCAGATACTTAGTTTGTCATCAAACATGTGGCTTGTTAGCTCAGCTAGTTAGTAAAGTGTGCTAATATCAGTGCCAGTGACAAGAATTTACTCCTTTAAAGTCAAGTAACCTGGAAGAATCTGTTCACAGAGGCAGCCAAGGAGCCAGCACAGCAGAACAAGAAATACGTGTATAGTCTGTCCTCTTCTTGTCAAGGTGCAATCAGGTGCCATCACATTGGTGAGGACAGGTGAATAAGGACCACTTCACTGGAGGAGGGCATGGCAACCCACTGCAGTATTTTTGCCTGGAGAATCCCCATGGACAGAGGACCCTGGAGGGCTACAGTCTGTGGGGTTGCAAAGAGTCAGACAGGACTGAGTGACTAAGTACAACACACAATTAAGACAAACTTCAAAATAAACCTCAAGTTACTGTTATTCCAAGTCCTCTGTTCCATCAGCTCATGCAGTTTAGGCTTTCATTCTTGCTGAAAATGAATGGAGATAGTGGGCCTGAGGATGGTGCAGTTCAGTTCAGTTCAGTTCAGTCACTCAGTCGTGTCTGACTCTTTGCGACCCCATGAATCGCAGCACGCCAGGCCTCCCTGTCCATCACCATCTCCCGGAGTTCACTCAGACTCATGTCCATCGAGTCCGTGATGCCATCCAGCTCTAATAAATGTTTAAAGTGGTACAGAATGCTCCTTGTTGGGCTTCCCAAGTGGTGTTGAAGGTGCAAGTCACTCAGTAGTGTCCGACTTGCAACCCCATGGACTATACAGTAGCCTATCCCTTTTCCAGCAGATATTCTTGACCCAGGAATGAAACCAGGGTCTCCTGCATTGCAGGAATTAGTGGTAAGGAAACTGCCTGGCAACGCAGGAGATGGAAAGAAACATCAGTTCATTCCTTGAATCTGGAAGATCCCCTGGAGGAGGGCATGGCAATACACTGTGTTGTAGAATCCCTTGGATAAAGGAGCTTGGCAGATTATAGTCCATAAGGTCACAAACAGTCAGCCACAGCTTAAGCAACTTATCATGCATGCATGCTCGTTGTTGAATCAGTATTTCTTCCTTAATCTCACAGTGTTTCTCTTTTTAATTCACTTCAGTTCAGTTCAGTCACTCAGTCGTGTC